>VWZS01010865.1:347475-468196 GCA_013397075.1 Rhabdornis inornatus | reverse complement strand
CCCTCCATCTGGTCTTCTTGGTGGTGAGGGTCCCCCGCCAAAAAGTCTAGAATCCAATGGCTAAATATACATTTGGGCAGGTGAGAATGCCCAGATGCCTCCCCTGGGGAGAGCAAGTTTGACTCTGTCTCCTGCAAGGCTCTGGGTCAGTTGCATCATTTTGCATCATTCTGCAGTGCTCTGGTGCAGGGTCTGGCAGCTGATAAACCTGGGGCTAAGGCTCCACCCCAAAGGTGCTGGGCTTAATCCTCCTGTGGAAATATTCTTCTTTCCCAGCCCAGACCCGAGAATTTCATCTCAGATCAACTTGCAGTCCAGGGCCTCAGTCAGGAGCCCCATTCGGGTTCAGTGGTTCATTCTTCTGTGCAGCTGTTGTAATACAGTTTTGCTATAACAGGCAAAAGTCCTTCGTAAAAATGCTTAAGCTATAACCCATAATATTTCACTGACTNGGGGGGGGGAGAGTGGGGAAGGGAGAGTGACAGAGACAGATTAAGTAGAAAACATCATCACTCTGTGGGTCCCAATGTCTCATTGCTTCCCTCCATCTGGTCTTCTTGGTGGTGAGGGTCCCCCGCCAAAAAGTCTAGAATCCAATGGCTAAATATACATTTGGGCAGGTGAGAATGCCCAGATGCCTCCCCTGGGGAGAGCAAGTTTGACTCTGTCTCCTGCAAGGCTCTGGGTCAGTTGCATCATTTTGCATCATTCTGCAGTGCTCTGGTGCAGGGTCTGGCAGCTGATAAACCTGGGGCTAAGGCTCCACCCCAAAGGTGCTGGGCTTAATCCTCCTGTGGAAATATTCTTCTTTCCCAGCCCAGACCCGAGAATTTCATCTCAGATCAACTTGCAGTCCAGGGCCTCAGTCAGGAGCCCCATTCGGGTTCAGTGGTTCATTCTTCTGTGCAGCTGTTGTAATACAGTTTTGCTATAACAGGCAAAAGTCCTTCGTAAAAATGCTTAAGCTATAACCCATAATATTTCACTGACTGGAATAATATGTGAGTTTTGTTATATCTTTGATCCCCCTGAGGCAATCAGGCTATTATGTAGTCGAGTTTTTACTGAATGACACTTTCCCATGGTACCCCCTGACATTCCTCCTTTCCCTGGGTGAGTCTGTACCGTTGTAATAAGGCCTTTTGGATTCATGGGGTGAGGAACATCCTGATTTACTTGTTTGGATGGTTCCCAGCCTCAGCAGGAATTCTGAATTTAATGTTATACCCTGTTCTAATAATAGTGCTGCCATTGTTAATATATTTGTATTTATATATGTACATGTATATTTACATTTATATATCTATATATTTATATAGTTATATATTTATATAATGGTGTGGTACCTAATACAATGAACAAGGATATTAACCATTCCAGACATACATAAATTGAAATAATAATGACAATTTTTCTTTCCTGAACCAATACCTAATTCAATATTATGCTCTGCTTTATATTGATAACTAAATTCTAACTGATTTTAATAATTATTTTGTACATAAAAGTATAATGTATGATTGTAATATAGCTAAGACTTCTTCAAATCTAGAAATTAAGATAAAATAGTAAAACCTAGGAGAGTGATGTATCTGAACATATTTAAGGATAATGTACACCTATGCAGTGGATGCTTTGATAGCATGGAGGCACAAAGTACCTGATTTACCACTTCATGAGGTAAAGATGGTTGACGGCTGTCCATCTTTGAGGATGATTGCCTTTGGCTTCGGGGACAGCCACCAAGGATATACCTCGGGGTTAAGAGAAAGAGATTTGCCCACAGGTCCTTGGAATGGATTTATTACATCAGTCTCTAATAGTCTCTAATTTCTTTTTTCTAGCTTTAATTTAATTGCTTTAATATTGCTTTGATATAGTGCACTATCTTATATTATACCATAATAGTGTTTTTAGCTTTTATACTGTATAGTAAATTATATTGAGTTCTTTTTGTCTAATTTTTATTGTCTAATATTTAGCATAATAATTAACTTTTATATAAATACATACAATATCTGACTTGATATCATTAAAATGTGTGGAACAAAATTCTAAAACTTAAACCATTTACAAATTCTGGGGCTAGGACTGGATCCTGGTCTTCTCTTTCTGAGAAGGAGTTTAGAAAGCAAGGGGGTCTTTTTCTTTGCCTTGTGATTCGACAGGATGGCTTTTTGAATAAGCTTTGTTTGGAGCTCCCTCTCCACCCGTGACAATGTGTGCAAGGGTCATGGGGGCAGTGTGGGCTGTGGGGGCTATGGAGGAGTGCAGGAAATGGAAAAATAGAAACTTCCACAGATACTGAGGGGTTTAATTTGCAGCCTTGGAAGAAGATTGGATTGATGTAAAAATAAAAGTACACAGACATTAAGCAGGAAAATTATAAACTTATGTTTCTATAGTTGTAAGTAAGAATATGCCTTAAGTAAGTAAGAAACTATATTGGGTAAGATGGTGAAGGGTTTTATAGTGTAGTAATGTAATTGTATGGAATAAGCTAAGAGTTTATGTGTTATAATAGAAATATATATGTGTACGTGTAATAGTAGCCCATTGGATAAAATTATACACAGTGTGGCAGAATTAAGTAAACATGATAAGTTAGAAAAACAAAAATAAACTTTGTGGCAACTTTCCATTGGATTAGAATGTTATATATTGCCTTGTAACTACCTTAAGCTATGGCCATCTTTTGTTCCTCTAGAATCTCATGGCCTTTGAGGCTGATGTTTATCTGAATAATAAATCGTTTTTAGCTCGACTGTGGTCCCATTCCTTCATTAAGAGGTCGATAGAGGAGTCTGTGAGTACCATGGGGGCTGTTGGGTCTTGGAAGGTGATGAGTGCCCCAGCCAAGCCCTGTGTTCTGGGAAGGGAAGACCTGGCACGGCCACGACACAGTGGTGGCACCTGTGGGCAGGTGAAGTGCCAAGCTGGGCTCTGGCTCACAGGAACATCCCCAGTTTAAGAGGGCAGAGAGGTCTGTGGAGCCTGTAAAGGGCTGAAGGGGCTGGGAGGGTTATACTGTGTCCCAGGGCTGTGATGGCC
Organism: Rhabdornis inornatus; assembly: GCA_013397075.1. Lineage (NCBI taxonomy): Eukaryota > Metazoa > Chordata > Aves > Passeriformes > Rhabdornithidae > Rhabdornis > Rhabdornis inornatus. The sequence goes on along the minus strand of VWZS01010865.1, from coordinate 465,145 downwards.
TAGAAATGAACATTTGTTAATGTATGTAATGGGTTGTTAGTAAGTGTGGAGTTTGCCACATACCTCACCATCTTTATCTGGAGAAGGTGGGTGACTACACGAGATACAAAGAAGTGAAGCCCAAGTACCTGCTGTGACAGTCATGTCTCTGAGCAGTCTAAGCATCAAAAGAAAAAAGTCAATCAAAAGAATCCTACTGTTGAACAATACTGAGGAAGGGAATCTGCATTGATTTAATCTAGAAAATACGTAAAGCATGGACTAGTAGTAATGGCAATGGAAGAATTTTGATTTTTAATTAGGTGTTCATTGTATTGGGAATTTATTTCCAATAGGAATGACTAGAGGGAGCATAATTTGAGGTAGACTAGTCATTCAGTCAGATTCAGCTTCAAAGTGATCTTGAATGCTTTCTCTGGAGCTTTCTGGAGCAGTCCATCCTGCATCCAGCAGCAGCTCAAGCCGTTTCCACAACAGGCAATGCCAGAGGAAATTCATCATGGCTGTATTGGTTTTGCAAAGAGCCCTGCACAGCTTGGTTGCTTCTGCATGTGTAGTTATGGACATCAGAAAAATTTCACATATATTCATCTTCTGTAACCTAAGCAGTTGTAGTTTTTGATTAGCACTTAAGCTGACAGAAGTATATCAAGTTTTACAGCTCAAAATTGTTTGGAATATGGTTGACTTGCAGATCATGGTGAATTTGTGGTCATTATTGCATTACTTCGCATTTTGCATCTTTGTGTTGAAAAAGACTGAGTATTTTCTTCTTATTTCTGAATGTTTTCTATCTTTTTCCCCTCCTAGTTTTCTTCATCTTCTGCTTTATTTTTAGCCCTTTGTTTTCACATATTCTTATTCAGTCCTGACACTTACCAAGCTGTTTCTCCCCGAAGTTACATGATAACGTGAAGCATCTGGGTTAGGACAAAACATACATTTTACTGTAATTTCGCCTAATAAAATGATCAGGAATATTTCAGCAAAATGCAAAAGGGCTGTTCAATTATTTCTGAAAAGTTGTAGTCCAATTTCTGACATGAAGAATTCTTTTAATAGCAAAACACAGAAGAAACTTACAGAAGTGAATACAGTGTCCAGATTTTTCCCCATGACAAACAAAATCCATTAAGGCAAGTCAAGCTTGGTAGATTCCTGATATAAAATTAAATCATCTATTTGTGAATGCCATAGGATTGCTTAGAAGGTTGAAGAAGAAACAGAACACTCAGATTTTACATGGTGGTTTTGTGTAGTCCTGGTTGTGCTCTCCTGTCTTCCTGTGTATGTAAAGATAATTTCCCTTCACTTTCCAAGAACCTATTTTAATTATCATATCTTCCCAGACTAAGAATCTGTTTTAATGCACAGTTTGAACTGAGATTACCAAGAGAAGGTGGCAGAAGAAAGTGTCTCAGTAAGACCTAAAAAGAAAAACAAAGATGTCTTGGTTTGAAAGACAGGTGTCTGCTAAGAAAGGCAGAAGCCTCTTTTTTTTAAAATGAAGACTGTAAACCCCCTCCCTCCAAATTATTATAATTTTGAAATTAAGGAGCTCTCAGGCAAAGATATGGGAATAGCAATAATAGTTCTTTACTAGAAAAATTAAAATAGAAATACAGTATTACAGAGAACAAACCCAAACCACTGACAGAGTCAGAATACAACCTGATACCCCATCAGTCAGGGTATTGGTAGCAATCCCATTAAATGGTGGCTGCATCCTCCTGGATGACAGATGTGGTTCAGTTGAAGCAGTGCTCCTGTAGAAGGGTACAGTTTTCCTCTGAAGAGCCACTGATGATGTGGACAGGCCCAGTCTTCCACTGGAATCCAGTGGAGAAAGGCTGCCTTTGTGTTCCTGATCTCAGTTTTTATCCAGGTGGGAAATGTTTGGCTCCTCCCCCTGGCTGGAGCATCTCCCAATGGGATGATGTAATTTTATCAGTCATGCAGTGGGACTCAATGGACCATTAACAGAGGATATCTTCCTGGGGGAAGGATGGGTTGTGGAAAAGATAAAGAACACTGCCCCACCTGGTTTTTAACAGATAGCCTATTAACAGAGAATATCTCCTACAAAGATAAGGATCACTGCCCCACCTGGTTTCAACAGATGGTGGTAGTATACATACTTTTGGTCACATCTTGTATTGCAACCTAAGACAAAAGGGAATCAGTAGAAGAGTCAAATCCTGGAATTGCAGGCCCTCCAGCAAAGTATCCTCTGCTCTGCACTTCTCTGGATAGCTCTTAAAAGTGGGATCTTTTGTCCTATTTTCGTATAGAAGGCAAATATAATTAATGAAAAAAACCCCAGTAAATGGCTTTTGCTAAGTGATCTGCCCTTGGGAATTGTACTCTGGCAGACAGAGAGAAGGTTCATCTTCCAGGTTGTACTTGTCACTTTATAGTTTAAAGAGTATTTAGGAAGATGTACTGGAGAACAATCAGATAATGTAGAATGAAAGCTTCTTGGTTTGTGTTTGATAGTATTGTGCAATACCACAAGGATATTACTCATGGGTTTCAACCCTCAGAATGAATATATAAATGAGGACATAATTGAAAATATCGGTCAAAACATAATAGCTAGTGTTTTGTATGTCTCAAAAAATAGCTTTTAATAGCTCTTAAAATAGCTCTTAATAGCTTCTAGAATAGGTAGGCATGTGTCACAGTATGCCATGATTTCAGGTGAGTAAAGAATAATTGTTGAGGAATTGAACAACAAACTAAAACGTCACATCTCTAATGACTTCTCAAAGCTTAATTGGACTGGCTACCAATAAACATGAAATGTTTCTCAATGGTAATGGCATATTCAGAAGATTCAGTGCATTTCTATAAAACATCAGTCAGTTTAAAAGTTAAACACAGATGCCAGCTGCAGGAAGAGCTCAAAGATATTCCTGTGTACATAGTACAAATTCTCATGTACAAAAACCTGTAGTAAGCAGTTAAGGGATATTTTGAACAGGGAGATTTCTAATATTTTAAATATGAAGAGACTGTTTTGTCAGGCTACAAATTTTATTTTTTCCTCTCTCTCATGGCTGCAAACTGTACAGTGAAACTGCAGCAGCCGTTGAGAGGTGAAAGATACAAAGCCATCATTAACTAGACGGTTTAGAGAGAAAGTCTTACTGTTGACACTTTTTTTTTGTAATTTTTTCAATGGGATTTTCCCAGTTCTTTCAGGCTGTTCTTCCAGTAAAGCCTAAATAACTAAGGTGACTCATGGTGTGAACTGAGTGGACAATTCCAGCTATGTGAGTTCATAACCACAGTGAGCTAGCTACAAAAACTAGCAGAAAGATTTCTAGAAAAATGCAAATAAAAGGATTTTGCTTTTGGTTTGTAAGAAATATCTTTATGTGTGTTAATTGTAGTTAGTCTTGGCATTGATGGGTAAATCTCTGTGAATTCTCAACACACAAATGATTGACAGAAAAAAGAGAAGCAAAATTAGAAATCAAATGATGTATGTCAACCAGCTCTTGATCAGCTTCACTGGATGCATCTTCTGAATTGGCTCATCCTCAGTCTGTCACAACTGCATGGCTGAGAACATGCTTGAAATGATTACTAGTCTGGCATTTAAATTTAGAGACTGTTGATTGAATCAGCTTAAGTATTAACCAATTTTGTCCCCATTTTAGCTAATTGGAATCTCAGTAATGGAACATCCCAGCCCTTTCATGTCTTGTTATGGAGACACGTATTTCTGGCACAGCTGGATGACTGAGCTGTTGTTCAAAACAGCCGTTTTCTGTCAGCTTCTCTGAAATAATTCAGGGAGGGTTTTTTTGCCTTGTTTGCATGCCTGAGTCAGCATTTGGTAGTTGTTCTCTGTGTGTGCCTTGCCAAGCTGTTCTTGTCCTCTGCTCTCTGAAGTGGGTGATGAAGTGCTCTGTCGTTGCAGGGAGGTGTTTCTGCCACAGACACTGCCCTCCTCAATTAATTCTCACACTGCAATGTCGAGAGCAATGATAAGTTTGGTTTGTAAGGAGGTTTCACTTTGCTTGTACTGCACACCCCTTCCTGGAAAGCATTTTCCTGAGCAGAATCTTGCTCATGACTTTGCCTACAGCCATTTAGCAGCAAGTTCCTCTGACAAGGCCTGAGAGAACAGGCCCCTAAACATGTTACTTTTTGGGGATAGTCTCATCTCAAGCACTTGTAAAACTATAAAGCAGCTCATTGTTTTATGCAGTTCATAAAGATGCACTGTGGGAATCAGAGTACCTCTTAAAATAGCTTTAACAGCTTCTAGAACAGGTGAGCATGTTCCACATGTTTCAACAGCTCCCATAAACAGCCCGTTATTAAAGTTTTTCAGTGCACTGTAATTCTACACTGTTTCTGAACTACTGTTTCTGAACTTTGTGAGATCAGCCTTGTTGATGGCAGAAGGAGGGGCAGGAGGGTATTACATGGTCTTCTAAACCTTGCTGGCTCCTTTTTCCTTTCTGAAGCAATACAATTGTCAATGCAAAAAGACCTTTCCTGAGGAGGGAGAGTCCTGTGCTACCCCCTGTCCTCTGCACATCCTGTGATTGCACAGAGTAACAGGCTCTCCAGCAGCAGGCAGCAGATGAGGTGGGAATTGTAACTGGCCTACACAAAGGCTGCTGAATATTTCCTGTAAAATTGTTGTTTGTAGAGAAGTGTTTGATCATCTGTGTTCAGGGCTATGGGCAAGTCATTTTTCTCCAAAACACTTCCCAAGGTATCTTTATGAGCAGCTCTAATTTTCATACTGGATAAAGAACTTGGCTGAACTTGCTGTATGAACTACATGCATCTATTTTCTAGAGGAAATGTGGAAAAATTTGTATTTTGTTGGAAATTTGGAGCTGTAGAGTATATCATTGACTCCAGGAAGGGAAAATGGGATGCAGCTGGAGGTGGACTAACCCTGACAAATGCAATCAAATACTTCCAGTAACTTTCAGCGATCTGGGTCTGATATTTTGGGTTTAAGATGTATCTTTAAGTTTTCCCGAACTGTCTCTGCTAGTAAAAATAAAATAATAAAAAAAGAGATGATAAGTGTAATTTATTTTCATTTTTAAAAGCAGATAGGATAGAGCACTAGAAAAGGGCTGTAACCTTCTCTCATGGTTTAACCCCAGTCACCAGCTCACCCATGCTGCCACTTGCTCACCCACCTCCAGTGGGATGGAGGAGAGAATTGGAAGGGTCAAAGTGAGAAATCTGGTGCTTTGAGATAAAGACAGTTTGAAAAGCAAAAGCCATGCACACAAGCAAAGCCAATCAGGGGATTCATTCTCCACTTTCTGTGGGCAGGCAGGTGTTCAGCCATCCTGAGCTGGGCTCCATGATACACAACTGTGACTTGGGAAAACAAACATCAACACTCCAAATATCTCCCTCCCTCTCTCCCCAGCTCTGTATGCTGACCATGACACCTTATGGTCTGGGGTGTCCCTGTGGCCAGCTGGGAAAAGCTGTCCCACCCATGTCCACTCCCAGCTCCTTGTGCCCCCCCCGCCCAGGCCCTCCCTGGTGGGGTGAGAGAGGAGCAGAAAAGTCCCTGGCTCTGTGCATGCCCTGCTCAGCAGTAACTAAAACATCCCTGTGTTATCAGCACTGTTCCAGCACAAATCCAAAACACTGACACTACCAGCTGCTGAGAGGAAATTTAACTCTACCCCAGCCCAAACCTCTTCTCATTTCCTTCTAAGAGAGGAGTCATGCTGCTCCACACACACTATTCCTTCTTTGAAGTATGCACAGTCCCAGTGAGAGTGCTTACACTTTTCTGTAGTAGCAGGAAGGTTGGCTTGGTCAAAGTCATACAGATCAGATTATCTGAGACTAGGAAGCTCAAATGCAGTGGTTGTCCAGTTCAGTCGTGAGCTCACAGACTATGCCAGTAGGAACAAAGAAGCAGGAACACAATAAGATAGGCACTGTGGGAAGCATCTTGCTGAAATAAATGGGATTTCTCTTTGGCAAGCTTGGAAAGACTGCAAAAGCTACTGGGGAATTTGGTGTTAAGAATCCTTCAGTTTAAAACCAAACTAAAGTAGGTGTGAGGACTATAGAAAGCTGAGTGCAAGGTGAAAGTTATGAGGTGCAAAAGCTGTACAAATTATGAGGTGGCAGAAATGGTAGGAATGTTGTTCCAAGGCTGTTGGAGGAAATTACCATGAGTGTTAAGGGGCTGATAAAAGCCATGGGCAGGTAACAATAAAGTTGTATATTTTAAGTCAAGTAAGACTCAGTAGGACTAGCATTAATTATGGTGCTCAGATCAAAGTGTTCCCAATGCAGAAGGCAGCTACCAATTGATGAGGCATTCATAGAACACTGGCCATGGCACAGACCAAAAAAACCGTGCAGTGGCAAGGTCAGTGCTCAGGGCTAGAGCTGTCTTCAGATCCTGACTGCTAATGCTGCCTAGAAGATCATCTCCTCTTACTACTCATCTCCTCATACTACTCTTACTTACAAACATTCCAGGCTGGTCTGCACCAGTGCTGGAACTTGGAGAGGTGTTCCCACTCTCCATGATGCTCCTGTCCCTGTGCTTGTCATTTTTCAGGACTAAACAAGCAGCCGTGAAGGTGAACAGCCAATTGCTTCATGTTAAAGTCAGCCCCCTGAAAAGAAACAACTGTAATTAATCCAGAGAAGTTCACTGAAGTTTCGCTACAGAAGAGCTCCAGAAATGTTTGAGCATATACAAGAGTTGATGGGAAAGCAGAACTCATTCATGTATGGTAATTTTGAGATTAAATTTTTTAAAAAAGAACATAAATCCGCAAAGCTCAAACGTTTTACAGAGGGCAAAAAAGTTAACAAAGAAGCATAATAAAAGGAGTATAAAGTTGAACTAAAGAGTAACTTTGGAGATGGTTAGATCAGTCCAGTTAATAGGTAATTGGCATGGCATCTTTGTTGTGTTCATACTGAGGATGCCTTAACAATTGCAACCTTTTTCTGGAAAAACAAATCTGAAGCTTGATGAGTGAAGGCAGAGAAAGTTCTATGGGCAAAGAGGTGCAAGCTGAGCCTAACACCCAAGTCTCAAAAATGTTTTCTGGGGAAAGAAGCAGTAAAACCCCTGTATAACATATATCAGGGAGAAAATTGGGAGAAACAAGCAACTATGTGAGACAACACTATCACAGCAACCAAAAAAGCTTCTGAAAGCCACAATATAAATCACTTAATTAAGACAAGCAAAATTCTGAGTGACAAGTTTATATCAACTGGATGACCTATTACAAATAAACAGAAAAAAAATTTAAGAATAGGAAAAAAAAGCCTATAGACAAATCATGCTTAAGAGATAGAAAACTAGCAAGCAGCATGGAAAACCAATGATGCTGTCAGTCAGCAGCCGTAGCTAAAGCCCGAATCATTTCACATCACAAGCAGAGCTGTGAAAAAGCTTTATACAATGTAAGACCACGGTAGTTTCAGGCAAAGAGAAAAAGCTCTAAAAAAAACCAGTCAGAAAAAGCTGGATTTGGTGAGGTTATCAGTAAAATCATCAAACTGTTGAAAATCCTATGAGAAAGGAAAGCTTTCTCATCAACCTGAAAGCAGCACTTCATTCAAAATGCCAAGGATGACCTGAGCATATGCACAAGCTATGAAGGCTTTGGAGTCCCTTCAGTCTTCTCCAAAGACAGAACTGACTTGAAAAGAATTAATGAACTAAAACGAAAGTAAAGAAAGATCAAGATATGGTTCTTTCCAGAAAACCAGGGTCCCACCAGATTTTTACCCTAAGAATAGTCATCAGAGATAATCGAATAGCAAAAGCCACCAAACTTCACATATTTAAAGAAAGCTTTTGACAGGCTTTAGTATCAATACCATTTTGAAATCCAAGAAAAAGAATAGACATGAAAATTCTTCTAGCAAGGCATAGTTTTATGTTTTAAGTAAACATAGCTTCAATGAACAGTTTAACAGAGCTGATTGTCAAATGAAAAAGTCTTGTTTCACCTTTATGTCACTGCCTGCTTCATTAAGAGAAGGGATAATGAGAATTTTATGAGAAAGTATTTATCAATTGGCTTATATAGCACCAGATAGCTTAACAACAGCAACCACGATTTGGATTTTTCTCATGATACTGTGACCATCCTACCAACAAGGTTATAAAACACCTTCTCCAATATGAACCAAAAAGCTTATAATTAGCAATTACCAAAACCTGGGCAGAACTCGCCAATTTGCAGTTCAAATTGTCTGCAAGATATCATCAAAAGTAATAAAGGTGACACCAGAAGAGGTTTAATTAGGCAACACAACAAGAGCTTTCCTCAGCTTAAGTACTTGCAGCTTATCAGTGCTTGGACTTGCAGGCATATTAAAGGCAGTATCCAGTCAGAGCTCTATCTGCTCATAAATCCTCTTAATCCCTGGGCAACACTTAGGATATGTACATCGTGTCCTGAATGATGAACTTGTATTTCATCACAGTGAAATAATATATTTACAGGCTTGAGAAACACATTCCATCTGAAGAGTCCTCCCTTCATTAAGTAATCTGAGCTAAATATAACTGAGAAAGGCTAGAGGAGGACCTGGGCAGCAAGGGAGTTTTGCATCTGATTACCTTAGGAATGTCCTTTAATTTGGTGAGCAAATAATTATTTACTTGCTTAATAATGCATTCTATACACACTGGCATAGGTAAGTTTACAACATACATTAAAAACAAGATGCTAGCTGTTCCTTGATACTTCCATGAACTTAGGAACACAACTGTTGAGACCATATGAAGGAGAGACTGAACCCCCAGTAGGAGCTAAACATACTTGGGCTCCTCCATGCAAACAGCATGGGTAACAGGAGAGTTGGATTAAGGACAGCTTTGGGCCTCACATTTAAGTGTCAGACTCGTGGTACTCCCCACTTCTTCTGATTTTAACACATAATGAATGTGGACTAGTATTTTTTCTAGGTCAACATCACTATGTGATGAATGTAGACTTCAGTTTTGTGGTGGTAGAAAGTAAGCAAAAGACTTGATTTAATCTTTCAAGAAAGATTTACCCCTTGCTTCTCCCTGGAATACAAACGCAGAATGGCTTCCTCTAACCCTGCTTGCTATCCAAGATGAAGTCAGCCAGTTCATGAAGAGGGAATCAGCTCTTTGGGATCCATGGAACTGATTAATCACTGTCAGCTGGATCTGAAAAAGTATACATTTTAAAACTTTATGTTCAACACCAACCCAGACTCAGAAAATGGTTGAAGTGGTAGAGCCCTCTGGAAATCATCTTATCCAGTCTCTGAGCTCAAGACAGGTCACCTGGAGCTGGTTACCCAGGACTATACCCATTGGTTTTTTTAGTGTCTCCGAGGATGGAGACTCTGCAGCTCCTCTGAGCAACCTGTGCCCACTTCTCAGTCACCCACACAACAAAAAACATTTCTTGATGTTCAGAGGGGCCCTCTTGTGTTTCAGTGTGTGCCTCTGGCCTCTGCTGGGCACTGCTGAGAAGAGCCTGCTTCCATCCTGTTTTCATTCTCCCTTCAGGGATTTAAACAGTTGGTGAGATCTCCCCAAGCCATCTCTCTTCTAGGATGAACAGCCCCAGCTCTCAGCCTTTCCACACCTTGAGGGGCTCTGGTCCCTACATCAGCCTTGTGGCCCTTCATTGAACTCTGTGCATTTTGTTCATGTCTCTCTTGTACTGAGGAGCCTGGGCTGGAACAGCACTCCAGGTGTGGACACACCAGCACTGGGCAAGGGGCAGGATCAAGGATCACCTCCCTCTACCTGCTGGCTATATTCTGTCTAATGCAGTCCAGGAAGTTCCTTCTTTGTCCTCCTTTGCAGGGAGTGCACACTGCAGGCACGTGTTCAGCCTGGTGCTCACAGGGCTACCCAGGGGCTCCTTGTCTGCAAGGTGTCCTTCCCCCTCTCAGCTGCTTTTTGCCCCAGGGGCAGAACTTTGCAATTTGTTGAACTTCCTGAGGTTCCTGTTGGCCCATTTCTCCAGCCTGTCGAGGTCCCTCTGGTGTATCAGCCACTCCTGCCAGCTTGGTGTCATCTGCAAACCTGCCAAGGGTTCACTCTTCCTCCCATCCTGAGTATTAATGGAGATGTTTAACAGAGAGACATTAGACTCACTGCTGTAATGAATGTATTATTTTATTTGTCAAATTTCTGACTATAGTCTACTTTCATAAAATCAAAACAAAGTGAATATTTGAAAATGCCATTTTTATGATGGATTGCTGTAGATAAGTACTAGAAGGCTAAGAACTAATTCCTGGAAGTGTGGGGTAGCTGCATTTTCAGTTAATATAAGTGAGAGCTCACAACAGCTTAAAACTGTGCTCCTCATGGGTACTAGACAGCTCTTTCTCTTTAAAATTCAAGTGCCCTTTATGCCATTTCATGCTTTCTGTTCAACTGACAACTGAACATACCTATTATAGATTCATAATTTTAGGATGTGACTCACAATTATTTAAAAAAATCGTTATTCAGGTAAGGTAACATAATGTATCCTGGAGATTCTGCAATTAGAGAAAACTGTAGTCACTGAAGTGTCATTCGAATAGCTCTGTATTAGGGTCTTTTGCTTCAGTTCATTGATCCTTAGGCTGTGTACTTCAGGAGTCTCAGACAGGGATTCTGACTTACAAACTCATAACAACTTCAAAAATGCATCACCAATGTCATTCTTACTTTGTGAAAAAGGAGGAAAAGCTGTGAAAAACAAGGGAAAAGAACCTATTTTTTTTCTTTTCCTCATGGCAAACAAATATTGTGCCTAATAGCATTGCTGATTCAGGGTCAATTGCAAGCTGCATCAAATAAGCTGAGATTTTCTGAAGTGGTTGATTGTCTTTCTCCTAATTCATTGGGATGGCTTCTGCCCTCTGGCACTTGACAATACCTGGTTCACACTGGCATTTCAGTTTTGGTGAAGATAAACCCCCACTTCCCTGACACCCACCTGCTTTATCTGCAGCACTGCTTTGGCTTCGAATATGTACCTCCAAAGAAATTGATAGCATCCCTACTTTTCAGGCTCTGTGGAATTAATTTTAAATGGCAAAAAAACCCTCAAAGAACTTGTTTTAGTCAAACAGAGTAACAATTCCATTTAAAATGGAAATAAAAGCAAGAACCATGGACTTGGAGTATGCATAGCCTTAGGCTTTGTTAGTGCCCAAGGCTACCCTCCCATCTCCATTTATATTCCAGGTTTCCAATTTTTCTTGAATGCAAATGAAGCTTCTAGGCTGACCACAAAAATCCCTTATTTTCAGAGGATCTCTCCTATTTTCAGAGGATCTCTCCTGAGGTCCTGCTTCAGGCATCTCAGAGATCTCTTAAACTTACCTGAGAATGACTGCTTTGAAGGGTAGAGGGATAACCCACTCAGGAAACCCATTCCTCTTATATTTATCTTTTCTTTTAATAGGTCTTTCGAGCAATAGATTTATTCTGTTTTACAAATCACATCGTAAAATGGGGGGAGGGGGGAAAGCTTTTATTGTGTACCTGGTTTATTGTCATTTTGGGCAGCACAGCATTTCGTTTGCACAGTAAAATGGGATGCCAATTTTGAGAGGCATTCTGTCTCAGGATTTCTCCATCCAGGTTTTCAACAATCCATAAATGCCAAATGCTCTGAAGAGAGGTTTTGCCTTTAGCATAAAAGGAGAAGTCCCTGTTCTTCATAGGTCAAAATGTCCCTAGACAACATTCAACAAGTGACATTTCAGTAATATGGAATTCTAATTTGGGCACTCTGTTGGAAATTGAACTTTGACTATTCTTTGGTTCTTTCACTTCTTTTTATATATTCTTTTTTCCGAACTTGAACAAAGTTTGCTGCTTCAAAGTTTGTTTCTTTGTAATTTTTTTTGCCAGCAACCCCCAAAACAAACTACCTCAGATGTGGGGAGTAGGGTAATTGGTGGAGGGTGAGAATCCACTTTTAGTTTAGATTTCTGTGCTTGTAGCAAAAGTAAAAAAATCCAAATTTCAGGCCCAAAAGCAAGGTCAAGCAATGAGTTTATTTGCCATAAACATACCTTTATTTGCAGTGAAAGGAAACATTTAGCTACATTACACAAGGAGAATGTTTTTTAATTGACGGAGAGTAGGTTTAGATCAGATGTTAGCAAGAAATGCTTCCCTGTGAGGATGACAGAGGTTGCCCAGAAAAGCTGTGGCTGCCCAAACCATGGAAGTGTCCCAGGCCAGGTTGGACAGGGCTTGGAGCAACCTGGGATAGTGAAAAGTGTCCCTGGCCATGGCAGGAGGTGGAACAGTTCATTTTTAAGGTCTCTTCCAACACAAACCATTCTGTGATTTGTGATTTTAATAGAGCAGCTGTTCTCTGCTGGTATCATTCCTAGAAAGGGGTCAGCAGGATTGCTTTACTTGGGATCTGATGGAATCTGTTGTTTTATTGCAGTGTTAGCAGCACACAAGAATGTTCCTGCCTGCTAACCCTTGTCAGTCACTGAAGACTTCTCAGAGCTGTAATTTGTTGAACTCTGGCCAGCTCTGAGCTGAGATCATTCAGAGTTTTACTCCCAGCACTTCAGCCTGCATTTTAACTTGCAGAATCCTCACAGCTTCCTTTCTAAACTGTAATATTACAGGAACATACTGCACAGCTGGGCTTTGCACCCTGACAGCAGCTGTATTTTACCAGCAAATCCCATACTGGGAACACTGTTCTTCTTCCTTTAAGAAATATTTGAGATCTTGTTAATGCTAAAAAAAATGGGTTTTGGAAAGATTTTGTTGAAAGACATTTTTCACATGTGAAGTATTTTTATTTGTAGATGTTATTTGAGTACCTTTTAATTGTTCTGTATATTTCTCTACTATGTGAAATCCCATCATTTTGGGAGTACTTGGAAAGCTTCTGAACTAATGCTGAAATGAGAAATAAGAAGCCTAAGGGAAAAGAGGCCTTGTGCAAAAGTGATCCACAGCTTCCCTCTTCCCTCTCTGAACAAAATCGTAACATCAGCATCTACTGATCATGGTATAAAATCATTTCTTTTGAAATCACTCTTCCATGTCAGGTTTCTCTTCTGATGTAATACATAAACAGTGATACCCTCTAAAGAGAAGTGCTGCACCTGGCAGCAAGATCTGAGCCTGAGCTTAAAGGTGGGAGAAAATTAATTTTGATCTAGAGCAACCTTTCCAAGCATAGTGCTGGCTGAGGTAAGTTGAGATGCCTAAACTGCATTGATCAGTCTGAAAAATTCATGCTTAAAATAAAAAACAACCTCCCCCCCCAAAAAACCAAACAAAAAGCCACACCAAGAAAGAAAGAAAGAAAGAAAGAAAGGAAAGAAAGAAAGAAAGAAAGAAAGAAAGAAAGAAAGAAAGAAAGAAAGAAAGAAAGAAAGAAAGAAAGAAAGAAAGAAAGAAAGAAAGAAAGAAAGAAAGAAAGAAAGAAAGAAAGAAAAAGAAAAACCATGGGAAAAAAAAGAAGACTGTCCCTGCCCTCTGCCATGACAGGGGTTTGAAACTAGACAATCTTTAAGGTCCCTTCCAACCCAAACAATTCTGTAATACCATTCTATAAGGCATTGGAAAGATTTTGAAACCTTTCTGTTGTGTAAGGACACCTGTTGTGTTCAGGACAATTTGTCGTCTGTTATAGCTTATTTTAAAACTACTGGATGAAGTTAAGGAGTTTCTTAAGAAGAAATGCAATAGAAGGGATTGAAATATAAATACAGGGCTGTATTGCCTTTTGAGGTGTGTGCTGTCAATGGCAGGCAGGAACAAAGCAATGGTAAGACAGAAAGCTGAATATTTAGCTATGAAATGCTGTAAGTACAGCACTGCTGGCCTTTTCTGCATTCCAGTCCACCTTCTCTTAGGCTTTGGCTTCATGAGAAACCTTTGTAGAATACACAAAGGTCTATACATCAAATGCACCATTCTGCACAATTTTTTTTCTCAGCACAATATGTGTCCCTCCTTTTTAAAAAATTTCTTTGGGATTAGGCAAGGTTTACCAAATGACCATGCAAAAAAATCACTGTTGTGTCATGAAAATGCAAGCAGGTAGCTAAGGTGAAACAGATCATCACCAATCTGCCTCGTTGCATACACATGTGCAAAAGAAAAGAATGTCAGGGCAAATGCTTTGAGTTTAATTCTGAAATCCTCAAATTAAATTTAGCACCAAGATGTTTCTGGAGCCTAAAAAACTTTTAGTATTTGGCCCCAAATGAATGGCTTGACCTGAAGCATTTCTCGCAGACTTAAATATGTGCTTTTGAAAATCACATCTGAGTGGGCATGCCAAAATATAAATTCAGGTTCCAACTCTACTTTGCTACTGGTAAATAGGCTGATAAATGCCTCTAATGTAGCATTTCTCCCTTCTGTGGGGCTACCAGTTCTCTCACAGTCTAACCAGGGGAGGCATGAGGTGGTCTATCCCCACCTCTTTTCCTAGAGCTGAGCATGCACACACTGTCTGCCCCCAGGTATTGCCACACATGAGCGATTCCTGAGCTCAGAGGTAATGCAGTGTTTCTGCTGCACCACACACGCCCTGCGTGGATCTCAATTCCCAGCTGCTGTCAGTGCCAGGACACAAGTCTGGACAGGCTGGAAGTGAAGGGGTTAACATTAATGCCATTGCCAGTCAGGTCAATCCTTTAATAGTCACTTTAGGCTTCATAAATTCAAATTCCCCTTTGTGCTGGGCCAAGGGGAAAAGATAGGGTGATGCATCTTTAAGTAGTGAGGATGAGATCACCTCCTTTTTATAGAAACTGAAATCATCCAAAAGCTGCACAGCAGCAGGCTGAGCACGTTTCTCAAGCTGCATAAAAACAGCACTATCTGGGAATTTCTTTCCAAATAAAAAAAGAGCACATACCCAGCCAGCTCTTATCTTGAAATATGACTCTTAGACACTGCTTTTATTTCTTGGCAAGAAGTGAGGGATTTGACCGGTTTTATGTTATTATTTCTCCAGTCTTTTAACTCCATCTTTACGGCTGTGAAAGTGAAAACCAGATCCTCACTTTCCACTAGATATGATGAGAAATCATTACAGCACTTTGAATCTCATCTAGACGGGAACAATCTGATGCAGTGATAGAGCAATTAATATTTATAAAGATAAAGCAATAAATCCCACATAAAAAATCATCCTGTCCTAACACTGTGCAGTATCATACAGACACTTAAGAGAAAGAGTATCTTGACCATAAAATAGACCTTGCCCCCCATGCAAGCACACACACCAACTCCTGCACACACACAGACAGACATGCAGTCTGAATCATTAGTTTTGGGTCATTAGGGTTGAACATGGCCAGGCAGAGGCCAGAACCAGGATTCCTGCAAGAGTGATGACAAGATCACAAGGAGATGTTTGCAGACATGGTTTGCCCCTATAAAAACCCCAAGAACATACTCTAAATTTAGAGTCCAGCAGGTACATCCATAAACCAGTGCAGTGCCTACATTTAACCACACATTGTGCAAGCTGAGTGACATCACTTTGTTCTGGCTGCTCTGTACCTTGCATTGCTTACATAAGTCATGCTACAATCAGCTCTTCTTGTGTTTCCTGGTTTAGAAAAGGCTTAGTAGTTTCATGTAAGGACTGGATATGTTTTGAAGTTTGTCTTTGACTGGTTTCATACACTGTAGCTTTGTCTAGCAGAGGAGAAACTCACAGAGGGTGAAATTATTTGACCACGTTCCTTCAGTGTTGGCCAGAGTTCAGGTCAGCAGTCTGTTCACTGGAGCCTTTTGCTCCTCATGGCAGTTCAAAGGACAGGGTTCAAAGAGGATTTTAACACTTGTTGTAAGCAGGACTGAAGCAGGGTGAGGAGTGAGGTGTGTTGAAGGTCTGCAAGTTTTTACTCATGGAGTGAAGGGGTGAGAAGATGCAGCACTGCTGTGGTGTTAAGGGCCTCAGGTCTGGACCCCACCTCTTTCAGTCACAGGTTCCCTGAGCCACAAAGAGCCACGCAGGGTGGCAGCTATAAGGAAGTGTTTTGCTTGGTCATTAATGAACCAGGACTGTAACAGGAGGAAAGCACAGCACAAGGATACGTGCTGGGCTGCTGGGACTTGGCACAGACCAGAAGGGATCTCCTTAGTCACCAGTCATTTCAGACCCAAACTGCTCCCTGCTTACCTGCCCCATTCCTGTGCCCGTTCAGCTGTGCCCTGTGAATGAGTAACTGGTGGGACAAGCTGCCCTGGAGACCTGGCTGTCCTGGACCCTCTGCAGCATGGCCAGCATGGAGCAGAGGGCTTCCCACACAGAATGCAGCAGCCTGTGGGAAAACAGAATTATACAGTACACTTCTCTAATTGGGAAGTGCCTAGCCCTGCACCATCTTTTAGGGAAAATGTAAAGCAAGGAAGTGGCTAAGAGAAATGAGCTCACCTGTTTTTTGAAACCTCTGTGTGTGTGTACAGATGTGGACTCCACAGTTAATGTTATTTTGATTTATTAACATGTTTGCTGAGTTTTACTGTGGTACAGACAGACCTCTGCAGCAGTATTACAGTGCAGTGGGTCCTGCTAGGAATACCATGGATCAGAGAACCACAATATGAAAAATGTGATTTCAATAGAATGTGAATTTCATTTCAGAAATAATGTGTTGTTCTACAGCTGTGCTTTCAGGTTTCATAAGCGTCTTAGAAATTCAGCTGTGAAATATCACTCCACCTTCATTAACAGCCAAAACCCAAGTACACTGCATGCCATGAAAAGCAGATAGTGTATGACTATCTAATATATCTATACAAGGTAGTTATATTAAAGACTTATGACATTTACTAACACATGGTCATATCCTTAGCACTTTAGGCTTGCACAGCTCCATTGGTGCATAGCCAATACATCCCAGCTAGGAATGTAGCCTTCAAAACCTTTACTCATTTGACTGTTGAAAGGCTCAGGCACAGAAAGTCTCACTAAAAGATTTACACTCATCTGGAATAGATGCATAATAAAGCAAGAACTATGTATTTTTCACATCTATTATATTTTTTGTCATTTGTCCAGACACAAAAAGTCCAGACTTGTTTCAGCTGAATTTTTCTCCTGGCAGATGTTTACTAGATACATGTCTAGTTTCTCAACCAGAGATATTCTTTCAAGTTAGTTCTCTCTACAGAATCCTAAAACAACTGAATAATAAAAAGGGATGAGTGTGAATGTATATGTCTGAATGTTTAGAAGATTTTTATATCTTTTCTGGCTTTTCCTAAAAACGAGTCATTCTACAAATACATGAAAACTTTGAAGAAATCATTTCAAAGACATAGTGGTGTTGCATTTTTTGCTGTCCAGCTAAGATATTGACTTAAAACTGATAGTGACTTAAAATGTCAGTAACAAGAGGGTCTCACCACTGAAGAAGTGTTACACCTGTAAAATTAAAAGCTCTGGCTCTTTTGTTAAGGTTCATTTTGTTGCACACACAGAAATTAGAAAGAACAACACAGAACCAAAGCCCAGCACGGCTGGTTTTCTGCCTTAATTGTGGAAGGCCAGTGGTAGCTGAACTGCTGCAGAGCCGTGTACTGTAATTCCTTTCCAGCCATGCTTGGAGTGCACTGTGCCTGCCAGTAAGCACTCTGCTGCTCTGGCTGCTTATCATAACAGGAATATCAGAGCAGAAAAAACACTTCCTGTGCTGCCCACAGGCTGGGCTTAGAATACCCTGCAAAGATGTGAGGCAAATGCTGAGACATCCCTGGAAGGCAGCCACATCTGGAAGCTGGATAGTGAGGAGAGCGGAAGAGCTGGCGTTCTCATTTCAGCATCAATACCAAGACAGCACGTTAACTTCAGCTTGCTTTGACTTTTACAGAATAGAAAAATATTAAAATTCTCCTTTTAAAATGTACTTTGGCCAAGTCCTGATCTCAGTTCTTGGTGATGTCGTAAATTCTGGATTTATAAGCAGTTAATACGACAAAACGTGCAGAGCCATTGTTCTCTTCAGCAAAATAAATACTGTCCAAGCCTGAGCAGTTCTCAGTTGCTCAGGCTGAGCTACATTTTCCAGTGAAACACATGCAGAACAGCTTCCAGCCAATAATAAGTTCAGCTGAACTTGCATAGGTAGAATTTCCTGTAGTACCATCTAATCTGAACCAGCTTACTTCGAGGTACTTGTGGTATTTCTACCTATTATACACTGTAGACATAAGGAATTCTTGGAACTAGAATTATTAAACCAGATCCAGCACTGTTCTTATGCAGTTACTTGACCAGTGCAGAATAAATATTGCAGCCATTTTTGTTTGTTGCTATTTTCTGACAGCCTTCCTTAACAAAAAACACACAGAGAGACGAAAAATTCTGCTGTGACTTATTTCACTTGTTTGGAAACCACAAACTAGTACACATTTGTCTCTCAACATACAGGAAATTACTGTCTCCCAAATAGCCATAATATCCATTTTATTTGGTTAGATTTGCTATAATCTTCACATAAGATTCACCTGATGACAGCTATTAGCAATTCTCTGATTTATTTCATAATTCTATTGAAATATTTGAGTATATTACAGCATAGAGACTAAGAAAAAATGTATTTACTGTACCATCCCACTGAAGAAATGAAAATAAATCACTTCATATATTTGCACACAGGTTATTTACTTATGTTCAGAAAGGATCTTATGTTTATGAATCAATAGAATTCTCAGTCAACCAAAAATTTAACCATATTTTCAATAATGCTGAAGACCATTAAGCAATGACCAACATTTTTCAGAGTCCAGCAACCACAGCTAACACGATAATTTGCATATTTTTTTTCAGAAGAAATAATTTGAAAAGAAATTTTTTAGAACCCTGGCCTATGTGTGGGCATTGAATTATTTAAAACATCCTGGCCAAACAATGCCATAGGGCTCTGTAGTGAAGTAAACTTCATGTACAAGCCACAATAAGTCAGAGACTTGATTTTATCTAAGTTTAGGAAGTTGATTGTCCTACCTTATTCTTACTTCTCCTTCTTCACTTCATTTTTCCATAGGAGCATGCTGAACAGGCACAGAAATCCCATTAGTCTTTGTATATAGAGAAATTAAGGAGAGAATAAGCTATAAACTGCCATAGCCCAGATTCAGAATTTTGGATGTTTCTCCTGGGTGTTGAACCATCTTGACCAATGAAGTTTGCTTTCCTCCTTATATAGCTTTGGGCAACATTTTATGATCCTACTTAGAATCAGAAAATAAAACAAGGAATCAGAGTCAAAACTTCAGACCTACAGAGTTTAAGACAAATATTTCACGGTAAGTTTTTTTCTGTTGATACAAACCAAACATTTGAATTCAGAAGAACAGGAGGATTTTTGCTCACCTTCAGGAGGCATGTTGTACTCTTGCATACGTCCTCTGGCCCTTTTCATGAGGAGCTCAAGAAACCAGTGTCCTTAAACAGCTCTAAAGTGTGTTTGTGAGTAAGGGTTGTGCATGAGAGGCTCTATCACCATCACTAACGAAGGACTTTGGGTGGGAACTGTAAAGGACACAAAAGGGACTGCTTTACTTTTCTTTGGCTAGAACCAGGTGAACTCTAATCGCTGCCATTTTTTCCTGTATGAGGTGAAAACAAGTCACTGCTCTTCAAAGAGATTTCTGCCACTTTTTTCCCAATTACTGTCACCCTGTTGACATGTTCAAATCTACTGAATTCTCTGAGTCCCTATTTGCAAAGTCAACAAGATCTATCACTTGAACTTTCAGGGATTTTTGACATGTCCAATCTTGAATTTAAAGCACTGAAGCATGTAATTGAAGACACAGCAAAATCTGCTAAAGGTCCATCATTCTACTTTGGCCGAGTTGATTCAATGACCATTTCTATCTACAGAAATTCAGATGCTCAGGAGCCACATTAAATTCTCTGTTATTTAATCTTGCCTTTAAAAGTAGTTCTATGACTGGTTTGATTTCTTAACTATAGTAGATACTATAGGTGGCACAAAAAATTTAATTCATTTGTCACACTGCTTCTTGAATATAACCACACTGGAATTGTCAGTGCTTTCTCTTCTCTCAAATATTAAGTGCTAAGGAGTGGGCCAACACATGAAATCTGACCAGTCATGTATCATGGATTGCTCCTGAATACCTAAGACATTTCAGTGCCATTACCATCACAAGTGCTGTGCTCATTTTTTCCACTTCTGAAGTCTTCCTCATTACAGCCATGGATACTAATGAATGATAAATAGCTCACAGCACTTCTATCAACTGCTCTGGGAGCATCATTAATGTGATCTGTTCTTGGCTCTAGAAATGGAGTGAAAGATTTGGATGGAGTTGCCAAATATCATTAGTGTCACTTGTCCTTTTGATCAAATCATAAAGACCTAATGCAAGGTAAAGCTATTTTTTATATCCTTGAAATAGTGCAATTCCATTTCACATTTTTATTGGCAATGGAAGGAGCCAAGTTCTACTCTACTCTACTCTACTGCTGAGAAGCCAGATTATTTTCTGTCGCTGATTTGTCCTCTTAAATTAAGATACAGATATATTATTTGAAGTATGGAAAAGCTGCAGGGCTCAGTACTAGGGCCAGATTAATTTAATATTTTATTGATGATCTGGATGCCTGGATTAAGTGCATCCTTTATAAATTCGTGGATGACACCAATTTAGGTGGGAGTGTAGATCTGCTGGAGGGCAGGAAGGCTCTGCAGAGGGACCTGGACAGGCTGGATCCATGGACTGAGGCAAATGGACTGAGGGTCAACAGGGCCAAGTGCTGGGTCCTGCCCTTGGGTCAAAACAACCCCAGGCATTGCCACAGTTCAGGGCCAGTCTCAGGTGTATTTGGTTTACTTGCAAAAATATGGCAAAAACATATTTTTGCCGTATTTTTGCAAGTCAGGTCAGCAGCCTGAGCTGCTGAGTAAACAGGGTTCCTTTTCCTTGGGGATTTCAGGATTCATCTAGGTTTGACAGAAAAGTTGGAGGATGGGAAAAAATGGGAAAAAAGAAACAAAATAAGGAATGAGGCTCACAACCAGCTTTACAGAAAGCAGATTTTTATGATGATGAAATGTCGGGTGACATCCAAGTTAAAGAAAAGATCTGACAGTTCAGGATGCTTTTGTTATAGCAATTTCTTTATCTGACTGCTGCCATATGTGATTTTTGAAAGACTTGTGACATCTAATTTCTAAAGCTTTGTTCATAAGCAATAACTAGTTCATTTAATCTCTTTGAGACAAAGACTCTTCTTTTGTCCATGCACAGTAATTAGACCTAGCATAATTTAGAGCCTCTAGATATTGTGTGTGTGGGATACTGTGGAATTCAAAGCTAAACGCATGGCATTTTTCCTTTCGTTTGTTTTGAAAATATTACCCTTATTTTTTCATACTGCCCAACAAAATAATGTGGTCTTCACAAGTGGAATTGTCCATTTCTACCCTCTGTAAAGCCTTACAGGTGTATTTCCCCTGAAGACACAGTACAAGCAAGCCTTTGGAACAAAGCATGACATCAAACTAGCTCATCAAGAGAAACTCTGGAAGCTGTCCATGACACTGCTGATGAAAGCACTTGTCCGGGCTAACACACAGCCAAGCATCCATGGACAGATAGGGAAGCACTCACTAATTACTTCCCAAGTCTTCCCATTTACTTGATTGCGCCTGGCTCAGTGATACAGCCTGTGAAACCCCTGCTCTGCAGGGACTTGGTGCTTGCACGTAGAGACTTTAGATCTTCCTGACAGGAGATTGCTTTTCTCCCTTAATGTTTCCACAAAGAACTGGTAAGATGCAGGAAATAATTCTGAGAATTTGGCATCTGATGTGCATAAAGCTTCAGCAGTCTCTGTAAGCAGGTAGGACTAGGTGTGTGTGCACTTCAGCTCAGAGCAGGCAAGGCAGCACCCCTTGGCACTCCTGACACGCAACACTGACTAGAGAAAGAATTCTCCTGACAACCACACTTCGGGTAGATTGAGAGACAGCTGTGAAGGAGGAAGAGATGTTTGCAATACAGCCTTTCTTTTGGCCTTAGCAACCAAATTCATGCTTCCAGAGTGAAAAGTTTCTGCTTAAATTCATGGAATCAAGTAATCCTCTGTGTTCTATAAGCCATTAGAACTGTGAAATTCAAATTTATGTTCTTCAGCTTATTTATTTTAAATATGCTAAGAACAGCCTTTCTTCGGTGGAAAGACACATCCCACCTCCTGGAGCTTCTTAGCTGCTTCTTTTTCATTGAATTGCTTGAGGAAAGGAAATCTCATAGCCTTCTGCCTGAAATAAGCATAGAATAAGCTCCCTAAATCTAACAGATGTCTCTACCTTTTACACTGATCTGGGAAGCACCTTCTATAATCTATAGTCTAAAATATTTGGCTGAGGAAGAACAGCACTACATGAAGTGCTGTGCTTGGGGACAGCCAGAAACTGAGTGGCTTAAGACTCCATCTCATCCTGCTCTGCCTGCGCCAGTGTGATCAACATTCCCCAGGATGGTGTGGGAGTGTGCAACTGGCCAGGGAATGACCTGCCACTAACAGGAGGAGCACTGGGCACTTCAAGCCTTCCAATGTCTTACTTTTTCCTCCTGGTGAGACACAAATGCCTTACAGCATGGAGTAAGCTTCTCTACAAGCAGTACAGAAACTTTCACTTCTAACATGCTCAGCCCCTCAAAAGTACCATTTGAGGAATTCTTGAGGCATTGTTAAAGGATGCCACAAACCCAGTTAATATTTACACATATATAAATTGTCTTTAACAGGAGACACTGTCACAACAGAGGAAAACACACAACACCCTTCCAGGACTTCTGGAAATATCTGGGCCTTACCAGGATTTAAGCCAGACTTATGTATTTCTTGTGTTTTATCTTGTCAGGATGAACTTGCTCAATTTTAGTAAATATATGTTCATTGTCAGAGGCACAGTTTATTCAGATACAAGACATGTTTTCCACGCATTGCTGTACATAAAACACTGTATAACACACAAAATGTGCAATGTATGTTGGTCAAGGTATATGGTCTGAAACTCAAGAGGTAATTGTTTGTAATTCAACTGGATAAGAAAAGGGATCATTTCAAGTAATCATAAATTTCCTGTTTAATACATACAGCTTTAACTTCTATCTTTTTTCGCAAGGATAACAGATCACAGGATATATAAAAGCATTTGTTGAAAGTATAACAATCACTTTGGCCACTAAGAAATGCTTTTACAAACCACAAAATAATTGAGACTATTTTCACAATTTAAGCCACCCTAGCTAGTTGTGTTTAATCAGTTCACCACAGGTGGAAAAGAAAGATCTTATGGAGACAACTGTCTAGGCTCAATACCTCAGCCAGTGTGCAGAAAGTCTGTCTAACTCACCCTGAGCCAGTGTGCAGGAAAGTGCATGTCATCACAACTCAGATCCTCCAAACCAATACACTGTAAAATTTAGACCATAAAATTCCTGTTTCACAGGTTTTCTTTCTCCCCACCTCTGAGCAAATGAGATTATTGTGGTTTGGCTTGAGAGAAAAAGGCAACATTTCATATACTTTCATTTAAACATAAATAGTACTTTAAGCCTTCAACTTCTTTTGTTTGCTTTACAGCTTGAACACAACTTCTCTTACAAAAGTAGAGATTGATCTTCTTGCACAAGCAAATGACTCGATGTCTTTGTAAGATACATTTACTGTCTATATTCTACACAGGCAGAAAAAATATTGAGTTAATTACAAAAAAAACCCAAAAAACCCTTCAAGATGATTTCTCGACCTTATTGACACTCATTGACCACTTCCTTTTACATGATTTAGTCAATAAGGCCAAATTCCACTCAAAGTTGTCCTGAATTTTTTTTTCTAATGTGGGAAAGCATTTCTCTAATTGCAAACTTGACTTCTCTAATCCATGTATTTATTATATATATTGGTATGAGCACCAAAACCTTTTTCAAAGGTGAAAAAGTATTCTTATTATTTAAGAGAGCATGTCAGAGCTGAGTTCAGCCAGGTAATCANGTCAATAAGGCCAAATTCCACTCAAAGTTGTCCTGATTTTTTTTTTCTAATGTGGGAAAGCATTTCTCTAATTGCAAACTTGACTTCTCTAATCTCTAATTCATGTATTTATTATATTTATTGGTATGACCACCAAAACCTTTTTCAAAGGTGAAAAAGTATTCTTATTATATGAGAGAGCATGTCAGAGCTGAGTTCAGCCAGGTAATCAGTGGAGAAAAATCTTAGAGGAAAATTGTTGAAGATCACAGAATCACAGATTGGTTTTACTTGGAAGGACCTTAAAGCTCCTCTTGTTTCAATCCCCTGCCATGGGCAGGGACACCTTCCACTAGCCCAGGTTGCTCAGAGCTCCAAAGATTACCTGAATTGTCTTGAGTGTAGTTGACCTACTGAGTGTTTGCTTAAGTAAATATGAATCTTAAAAAACCTGCCACACCAAGTTCTTTATCTGGACCTGCTGCTTGAGTCATTTATTACAGCAACCCAGTTTATAAAAGCAGATCTTCTGGAAAGTGAAATTTCTTTTGCTCTCTGCTCACAGATTCTTTTATATCTTGTCTGTTATTAAAAATATTAACTGATGCTCATTAATACTGAAATACCAGCATAACTATACAATATAGTGTAATTAATATAGAATTAAAACTACTAAAATAAAATCACACTATTACCAAAATTGTGAACTCTTCAAACACCCTTTTGGTTGGATATTTTTAAAATACTTAGATATTTATATTGTTTAGACATTTCTAAGAAGAAAAAAAGAGACTACATCATTACTAGTTGCATTCATAGAATTGTAACTCATACTCAGATTTGATTTTGCCCCTATACTTCTAGAAGTGTACACATTAATTCAGGAGTTAAAAAAACCCTCATTTCCAAATTACAACATGATTATTTAGAAATTAATTCTGGAAAGTCAGTTTATTTTTAGAAAGTAATCATATATCTTTTCCCAAAAGAATTAAGGACTTAATCACTGCATTCTTTATAAACTTTGCATTATTTGATCACTTGTCTGGAGAACCCATTTTTTATACCCTCTGTTGGGTATAAAATCTCTGGGATTTAATTTTCTCTTTAAGGCAGGCTGAAGCCTGTTCTTTGTGGTTACAAAAAGGTTTTGCACAAGCCTTGAGCACCACCTGAAGTGGATGGCAAACATGCACTGTCCATGCTCGGTGTGACACAAGGTCACCTCTCAGCCCTGGCTTGCATCACTGAGCCCCTGCAGCCTCTCCACCCAATTCTCTAACACCAGATTTGTCCTCTCAAAGGACACAGGTGATACTTAGGCAGACTTACACGTTCTCAGTTCTGGAATCCTGTGTCCAAGAGGTCACTACCTTTTTATTGTAGCAACTGCTTCCTATGAACTCAAAGCCTGTAACACACAGAGAGGCTCAAGAGCGCAGGCACAGAAAGGTGAGACACAGCTAAGGTAACGTGTCAAGGAATTTAGCAATATACTGGCATCAAGTAAGATTCCTGTGGAAAGCAATGCTGTGTCACTCCCTGGGACAGACTTGTCAGCAGAACTTGGCCTGTGCAAGGTTCTGATTACTTCTGCTCTCTGAGTGGCTTCCAGCCAGTTCAGTTTTTTCAGCAGAATCCCATGCCCTGAATGAAAAGCTGTACCTAGCTTGGCAGGGGCTTCTTTCCTGCTTCTTTCCTTGCCTTTGTCAAGGGACTACCCCATTCCCTCCTATGCAAGAGCTTAGCTATGGGAAAAAGTAGTTCTTACATGGATTTCAGGCTTGCTGAGCTGGTGAAGAGCTTGGGGTGGGTTCATAAGTGATGAGGGGTTTTGGAGTACAAGTACAGCTCAAAAAAAACAGTGAGACATAGATTCTGTGTGAGTGGCTTATGAATCTCAGAAGTCTGTTATCACAAAGGCTATGGTTTATACATCACTCCTATTGAGATAATTATCCTCTCAGGAACAGCACAGGAACAACCTGGGATAAAAGGCTCAGATGTAGAAGCTCAGTGATTTTGGCTAAAGAGGAGAGGGCTGAAAGCTCTACATACAAGTTCAGATGTGTTTCTATTCCTACTGTGCAAGGCTGAGCATTTCTGGTTTCCATTCAGTATAACCCATGGCAATTAACAGATGAAAGTAGGAGCAGGGATAACAAGTCTGGCACAAAGAAAGGGGGGAGAACAAAAGAAAACTAAACATATAGAACACCTCTAACTTCAAAATTGCACCTTAAGTATTCTGCTGTGCATTCAGAGATCTAACTCCAAAGAATTATTTTAGCAGAAAATGATCTTGTAGCATTCTGTACATAAAACTTTCAGTGACATGTATGTTTAATCTTGGGAGCAAAATCAGGCCTGTGCTGAACACGAGGAAGCTCTAGAAGTAACTTTGAGTTATCCTTCAAGCTGGCCAATTTAACACAGTTTATAATGGGAGGCACCAGACTGCCATGTCCTAAGCCAGAATGCTTTGATGCAGTTAGGGAGGCAATTAAGTAAAGATTGCAGAATTGCTTTTTGCATATAAACTGCCTGGATGGCCACTGACCCATAGGCAATCCCTCAGCAGAACAGAAGACTAAAGACAGCAATATATCAATTTGAGACTAAAACGGGATTCAAATTTTTAAATTGCTTAATCTCTTCCTCCAAAAAACTGCATTTCATGCCCTGTGACTTTGAGCTAGATATAACATTCATTTGCTACATATAACTGTTATTAATCTTAATTTCTTATTATCAGGAAAGGAATACGTGAGAAAAATTGGGGTACTTTGCATGTGTATAATGGGTGGAATAGAACTTCAGAGTTCAGAGCCTCAGAGCTGTGAAAGCTTCAGAGTTACAAAGTCTGTTCCTGCAATAGTTCATGCGCACAGAGAGCTTGAAGTGCTCAAGTAATGGAGGTGTCTGACAGGTTAAGCAGCCACACAGGTTTGCCAGGGTCAGGTATGTGTAATCTAGGACTCAGCCATTAGACAGACACTCAAATGCATTCAATAAGCTCGTATTTGCTAACTTGCAAACTTATTTTCACCATTAGATGTTCACTCCCCATGTGGTCTTATTAGCACACACTGTAGGCTATCAAAATTAGCTGCTACTAAAATAAATGTGGTAAGAAAAATATAGCCTCATATAAACAACTTGCATGACTTTCACACTGCAAATGTGACTGTTATTGACTGGTGCAAAAGGCACACCCCACAACATTAAGCCAGTTAGATATTTCAATAAGCCTAAGGTCTTTGTATTTACGCTTCTGCTGTATAGAACATACATCCTAAGGTACAAAGATTAATTCAGCCCCTGCCCCAAAGCTTATCCATCTTGTTGATCAATATGCATATTTTTACATCAGGACATGAAGTGCACTATTATATAAGAAAGCACAGGAATCTATTGTCAGGGCACTGTGCAGCTTAAAAGCTCCCTGGAAAGACATTCCCAGGTTGGCAGGGCCTTTGTAGTCCACAGCTCAGCATAACAGAACCTCAGAGGAGGAACAGGGTAAACAAGAGTCCAGGTCCAAAGGTGCCTGCAGGGTCTGGAAGCTAAGCTGAGCCAGCACCCTGCAGCTCAAGAGCCAGAGGAAAAACAACCAGAACTAAGCCACACTCAAAAAACACCACTCCAACCCAGGGGGCCTCAGGGCTGAGCTTAAATAGAAATCCCAGCCAGGGAAGGGAAGGAGGCCCCAGGTGAGGGTGAGCAGAGCCATTAAGGCTTTTTAGAACCCTCAGGGCCATAACACCCATTACTCCTTTCTAAGACAGAGAATTTTGTGAGTAATTGAGTTGAGTGAGGGCGTGCATGGTCAGATAGTGCTCTTGGTACCCATTATAGTGATAACACGGTGTTAAGTGTTGATGAAGAAGACCTTTCGGACCAATATATAAAAATTAGATTCAAAGCCCCCTCTCTGTAAAGACTTGGGATTGACAGAGTGGTTTCTTGTTTTACAATGTACCATGGGATCTTTAAAAACCAAAATCAATTAGCATTCTAGGATTTTAACTGATCTTAAGGGTACTTAATCAATAGTCCCTTTAAGAAAACAAAATTCATTCCTGTGTTTTCTGGTCAAGTGCTGTGATCTACTAGGAAGTATGTTTGGCTAAAGAAGCCTACAAGAAGGAAAACAGCTGTATTTTTTGTCCATGGGTGTGTTTTGCTAGAAGCCAGAGAAAGTAAAAGGTAGGATGGGGAGCTAAGAAGGAGCAGGAATACCTTTTCACTTTATAAAAAGCTGGACAGGGCAGCAGCAGGTTTCCTTGATTGTTTTTTTAAAGCAGAGTGGCTGGAACTTTATGGATATTGTTCAGGGCACAGCAGAAAGGCTGAACTCCTGCTGAAGCTGCTGCAAGGTTGGCTACTGGCTGGTGACACAAGTGTTCCTGTGTGCCCCCAGTATGACAGAGCTGTTGGGATCCAGAAGCAATCTGCAGGGGAAAGACATCCAATCCTTACACCCAATCCTTAGGGGATCAGCATGACATGAGGGAAGTGAGATTGTCACTCCTCTGGCAGCAGAGAGAGTTGTTCCTCCTGACAATGTCAGAAACAACTTGGAGGGTAACAGTACAGGACAGTCTTCTGCTGCTCTTTCCCATGGGATAAATAACTCTTGGATACATTCACAGGGCCAACAAGTGACTGCAAACTTCATTCTCTCCAAGAAAAAGAACTGTCAGATTAAACAAGGGAAGAGGTACTTAAGTCCTGAGATTGTATGTCCCTGTTTTCTATACCTTTATGAAAGAACTAGATATTTTATTAGCAAAATGCTACATTAACTTCAAATTTCTCTCCTCTGTCCAATTCAGCAGAAGGGTCTTCCATAGAAAATACTCATCTATATTGGTGTCATGGGAAACGAGTGCATGACTGTAAATTGCATTCAGTAGGTGTCTGATTGTTAATTTATTGGTGTCAAAAGCTGACAGGAAACTGAAATTGGCAACATGGGGTAAATGTTTGCCATTGTGGAGGAAGGACATGCAGTATTTGAAAACCTTTGTTATTATGCTGTAGCAAAAAGCCCAACTCTCAAATGCTGTCAACTCATGTTTGAAGTCCTCTGACCCTTTTGCTTCTCCCCACCAACACTTGCAAGGCCTGCCAAATTTCAAATGGGGCTTCAGAGAGAAGAACAGTTTGCCTAAGCCTTTACAGTATTTTTAGGAACTAAGGAGAGGCTAAAGAAATATTATAAAAAAAAAATGTTGAGCGAATTGTTTGAAGGAGAACTGAGCAGGTGGTGGTATTGCTCTCCAACCGTGGCTTAGAAAATCACAAATTTCTGAGAAAGTTTTGGCCATTGTTGGAATCTGCTGTGGACAACCCCCCTGAGCAGCAGGAGGACATGGGATCCAATCTCTGTAGCACAATATTCCCTGAGATCACCAGTTCCTGATTCTCACAACAGGAGGTGCTAATGCAAAGAAAGAGGTGACAGATCTCAGTAGAGACTTCAGCAGACACCTTAGGCTGGGTTTTGTCCCCATAGGGGACACATGGGAACAGGAGAGCAAGAAGGAAACAGCAGCTGGTCTATGACATCAGTGGGGTGGGCAGGAGAGAGCAGCCTGCAGTGACAGTAGACAGATCTGTGGGACACAGCGAGAAGGAAGGACAGCGAAGAAGGTGTCCAGAAAACCTGACCAGAAACAGTCATTAGACATCAAGGATGCAGGACTATGTGGGCTGCCTGGGATGCTGGCTGATGTCAAGGATGCAGGATGGGTTTCCTGCTATGCAGGATGGATTGCCAGAAATGCAGGATAGATTTCCCAGGATGCTGGTTGGGTTGTCAGGGATGAAGGATGGGTTTCCCAGGATGAAGGATGGATTGTCAGTGATGCAGGATGGGTTTCCTGGGATGCAGGATGGATTGTCATGGACGAAGGCTGGGTTTCCCGGGATGCAGGATGGATTGCCAGGGATGCAGGATGGGTTTCCCAGAATGCAGGATGGATTGTCAGGGATGCAGGATGGGTTTTCAGGGATGCAGAATGGGTTCCCGGGATGACGGTCGGTGTCAGGGATGCAGGATATGTTCCCGGGATGATGGTCGATGTCAGGAATGCAGGATGGGTTCCCGAGATGATGGTCGGTGTCAGGGATGCAGGATGGGTTCCCGAGATGACGGTCGATGTCAGGGATGCAGGCTGGGTTTCCCAGGATGAAGGATGGATTGTCAGTGATGCAGGATGGGTTTCCTGGGATGCAGGATGCATTGTCATGGACGAAGGCTGGGTTTCCCGGGATGCAGGATGGATTGCCAGGGATGCAGGATGGGTTTCCCAGAATGCAGGATGGATTGTCAGGGATGCAGGATGGGTTTTCAGGGATGCAGAATGGGTTCCCGGGATGACGGTCGGTGTCAGGGATGCAGGATATGTTCCCGGGATGATGGTCGATGTCAGGAATGNCCGGCGGCCGCAGTAGCAGGAAGCGGCGGAGCGCGGCCGGGCAGCGTCGGTGGCAGCGATCGCGGTGTCGCGGGGAGGGACCGGCGGCGACGCCCGGGGAACGTCCCGAGGGGGCAGCGGGACCGGGAGGGCTCCTGGTCATTCCTGTGTCGGGAGCGCCGGGTGCCGCCTCCGCGGCGGCCTGACATGAGCTCATCGGCGGCGGCGGCGGCAGCATGGCCTGTGCCCGGAGGGACGGGGAGGCGGACGGCGAGCCCGACCGCTCCCTGCGGCACATGCTGCGGGCGATAGCGGAGGAGCGGAGCCGCGCCGGGCTCNGGCGCCGGCAGCCCCGGGAGCGGCGGCCCCGGCCCGGCACCGCGCCCGGTTCGCCCTCAGCAGCAACAACAACAACAACACCACCACCTGTTGTGTGCCGCCCACACGGGGACGGGCCCTCCTGCCTGCCCCAGCCCCCCGCAGCCTCCCGGGCTCGTCCCCTGCTCCGTTGTCTGAAACGCCCTTGGAGAAAAATACTCAGACGGCACCGCGCACATCTGCCCGTGCTGTGTTTATGAAGTGTGAACTACGTGTCGTGTGTTGTGGGATGGAAACAGAGCCGATTTTTGGTGCCTCTTGCTAATGCTCGCTCTTGTGCGGCTCTCAGACGCTCTCTAGAGATCCTGAGCCTGACACCTCCCTTCTCCGTTTAAATGACTTCACGCCGCTTGCCATGCTCTAGTAAGCTCAGGATGTTGAGGCTCTTGCAGGTCAGTTAATTTTTTTAAACCGTGGAGGTTTTCTTAAGCTTTCTGTCCTGTCTGTTTTCATCTCAGTTGATGTAGATTTCACATGGCAAGTCTTTATTTAGCTTTTGGCAAAGCTTATGCACTGTAAAACAGGAGTTTCAGGTTGAAATTCAGTCGACTTTAGGCAACAGAAAGGTATGGCAGCTTCTTAACCAAAATTGTTCACGTCAGGAAACTCTTCTGGCCGGGCTAATGAATAGAAATTACTCAGTTTTTATATGCAGCAGTAGAGATTATGGAAGCTGTTTTTCACATCCAAAATTTCTGTCTACCTTATTCAAAGCTTTTGTATAGCCAGGACTGGACCCGTGTTCTAGAGGGGTGAATATCCAGAAGTTCTTGTAGAAACAGTGCTTCAAATGATGAAAAGTGACGTACAACACATGTTTCTTCCATGGTGCCTTTATTGATGACTCCTCCGTTCTCAGCTCATTTATAAGGCCCCAAAAGTCTCAATTTTTGAGTCTTTGTTAAAAGCTCAGAATAAGTTCTTATTCGGGTTTTACAGGCTGTGAGGTTTGGATTGAAATGGGGAATCTCTGGTTCTCTGCCTTTATGCATCAGTTTGTCTGCCAGTGCTTGCTGTGGTCCGTCTGGGAAGGAGTGGGCTCTCTGTTCTTTCCTTTTGCTTTGCCACAGAGTGAAATCTTCTATCAACAAAGAGAAATGATTTTTGGTTCTTTATGCCTTTTTCTAATGAAATTGGCTCTCTGGGCTGTAATGTAGTGTTGAAATGTTACAGGGCCTAATAAAGCAAGTAAAATATTGTGGCAAAGAAATTGTGAACAAAAAGGGGAAAAGCCCACAAAATTTAAATGCCTATGCGATTGCATTCAGTAGAAAGCTTCTGTCAGGTCTTTTTTGGCCATCTCATGTTTGAATGTGTGATAAGACTGCCAAGAAGAGAAATCTCACCATCACTTTCTTTTGCTGAAATTGGGAAAGGGTGGTAGCTGGTAAGACCATGCAGATACTTCTCTGCTTGTGTTTGAGCACACATCCACAACAGCCCATCATGGGAAATCCTTCTGAGTGGCTTTGGGATAGTCACACCAGGAATAGGACAGTGTACCTCTTTTCTACCAGGTGAAGACTTGAAAGGTAAGCCTCAGGAGAGCTGCTTAGCTAGTGGCACTGAGGGGCTGCTGGTGCTGTGAAGACTTGCCCATGTATGTCCGTCCCTGTGTGGAGATATGCATTTTGCAGTGTGCTGCATGTTCCCTGATCCATAATGTTGTCATTCCCAGTTAAGGAGGGCTCTTTCCCCTATGCTGTGATTTGTTGCTGGGTCAGTAAATTGTTTAAGTACCTTCCTTAGGAAAAACACTGAGCTTTTGGAGTGCTCGGTAGAAACTGTAGATGAACCCAAGGTGTGATTCTGTGGCTTAAACTTACGCATGTCTGCTCTGTACTAGTGAGTGCTGTTGCAAGGCATGCAACACAGCTGGAATGGCCTGGGCTGTTCTGGAGTATGCTGGGCTCTGGCAGCACAGCAGATGTAAAGGATTTTCCTCAAGTTCAGAAGTCATGAAAGCAGTCACAGTCATGTCTGGGTTCAGGTGGTTAACACAGAGATTTTGTCTGCCTTTTGTGCCTGAGTGGCACATCACCTGTGAGGCTTCAGGACCTGCACACCCACAGCTGCTTTTATATTTGTGGTGGCTTTTTTTGTAGTGGCCATATTCTTTTGAGCTGTATCAGCAGGTGAAACCTGTTGTTTTTCAGTTCCCTCCAAATCAGCTGGCAAAGACTCCCAACAGTGGCTTTTCCCTGAGTGCTTCTTATCCCTCAACAATAAAATAGGACTCACTGGGTCATCACTTGGCCATCCTCTCCCCTTTTGTGTATTTCCTAGAAGTGATCCCAAGGAGGAGGAAATTGGTATTTTTGCTGATGCTGAGGTTTGGTGAGAGGAATTGCTTTGTTTCAAGAATGTCACATAAGCATTTGGACAGCTTTGTTTGAAACTGTAAATCCCCTGATGTGGTGGGATTTTCTGTAATGTCCTGTTTGTGTAATGTACAAATGCAGCACTTAAAATAATGACTCATGCCATTATTTACCTAGCTGGGAAGGGTGACGTCTCTCCAAGAATTCTTGGCTGGATGTTCACGTCACCCAGTTGGACGGTACTGCTCTGGTGTTATGCACTAAAGTCCCTCTGAAATGCTGTTAGTTGCAACATTTCTGTGGCAATATATTTCTGCTCCTGAGGGAATGACAGATGTGCTATGTGTCTCCTCAGCTAGGCTGTACATAAGGCTCTGAAGTTACCTTTTGGCCAAAGCCCTGAACTCTGGGGAATGTTTTATTTCTGGTGGTGCCTGATACTACTGTGTAACATTTTCAGATACTTAATTTCCTTGTCTTTCAGTCTTTCAGTGACAATTTGCCCTGCTTTTAGAGTAGTAGAGTGGGTTTGGGTGGAGTGTGGCTTTATTCCTGCTGGAACTTAGAATGAGTAAGAAAAAATAAATAGGTAGGTCTGAACAATCTCTTGACCTGTAATGAAGGCATGTAGTGGGTGAAAAAGGGAGAAGTCATAGAGATCATGAAAAGAAGGTGAGTGCCCTGTGGAGTGCAGCACATGAGGCTTTAGCAGGCAGCTGAAAACTGAGGTGTGTAACAGAAACCTGTTCCAGGTACCAGCAGAGAGGCCCAGTGGTCTAACCTGTCATGAAGAGTTTCTTGTGCTTGCTTTCCTGGTGGTCCTGGGGGTGTTCTGGGGCTTGGACAGCTGTTGAGGAGAGGAGGCAATAGAAGCAGGAATGTTCACCCTCAAAGCCAGAGGGTTGCCTGGACTTGTTTGTGCAGCAGTGCACAAACCTCGAGGCTCATCATGTGAGAAAAGACTGTAGCATGATTCATGGGCCACACTGCCTTGATGAATAAGACCTGGAAAGAATTCTTTAGCCTTCCCGAGAGAAGGGAAGGGGAGGTGGCACACAGTAAATGCTGTCCTCTGTGATGGAAGCATGATGTGGGCAAAGGGATGAAGAATGGGAGAAGAATTTTTTGGAAAACCAAAGAGGTTAAAATGGAAAATTAGAAGGAGAATTAATTTGGACTTGAAAGTACTAGATTCAGGCCTTACCTTTTTCATAGTATAGTAACTTTTAATTAAATTATAATATTCAGAAAGATATATTTGCATCTGTAACTTTGAAGAAAGTGTATCCACAGAGTAGGTGGAAGTGTCTGCAGAGAATTTACTGCAGCACAGAACTGGTTTGACAGGAGTCGCTTTCCAGCAGACATAAAACATTCTTCATTCTTGGTTCTTCTTTGAGTTGGTTCAGGGAGTTGGGGAGTCAAAGGTGAGAAACTACTTCTTTTGATCTGTCAATAACAAGAAGGTATGAAAATCACATCTGTCCTAACAAAAACTTGAGGGATGTATATGACCAGATTCACCAACTATGGGTAATGTGGCCTATTATGAGTTTGTTTAAGGTAAAACAATTTGATTTCCATTTAAAAATACATTTAAAAAATTATTTTACCTTATTATTTATGCAATTTCTTTTGCCCTATTTAAAAAGTGTTTTGCAGCTAATGAATATGAAATGTTCACTAAAAAATATATAGTCAAATACTGAAGAGAAAAGTAAGATACTAATGTAAGAAACTTTCAAGTAGTAAAATAAAATAGTGTTTGTAGAGTGGCTTCCTAATCAGTCAAAAACAAAAATACCTCCCCACAACATTCCAACCTGGAGGAATCTGTATTTCTTTTCAGAAAAAGTTCTAGAAAGTGAAAATACAATGCAAGATCAAAACAGATTATTTAAATCAGAGTAAAAGTAGATACTTTGAAGTCAAAGTGCTTTATCCAGTTTACCCTCACGTAAATATCCTGAGGTGCTGAACCTCAGATTTGTAGCTGGATAAAGATGAGCAAATAGCAAAGAAATTCTAGTGTGAAAGATAATTTTAAAACTTTTTTTTTTTTCTTTTGGTCTGGCATTGAAAAATGTCTGGAAGATATTTCTGCTGTCAAATCCATGTAGACATTTGATGTGTAGTTGGGCTCCTAGATGGGGTGGTGTGGGACAAACCACAGGTGGAGCAAACTCTTAGATCCAGTGGCTTTGTCCAGGGGATGTGAATGTGTTTCTGCCTGTCCAAGGGTTTTGTGTCCTTGGATTGTCACTTCTGCAGTCAAGTGTGGGAGTGCCCCTGTAGCATCTGGTAATCAGGGCTAAACTCTAGGGCTGCAGCCCTCCAGGGTTAATACCTTTTTCTGTGAGGTTCTTTTTTTGTTTGGTTGGTTTTTTGTTTGTTTGTTTGGTTTTGTTTGCCTTTTAAAGGTGATTCATTTAAAATTCTGTTTTGATTGTTACTTAGAACCTTGTTCATGCTGATGTCACTAATGGCCTGTCAGGCTTTCCATCACTCGCTGGTGTATTCAGGGATTTGTGATGTGGCTGTTGAAGGTTAGATTCTGTCTGGACTGTGACAGATATTCCATGCCACATCAATAACATAACAGACTCTCTTTTATTACAGCTTTCACATCTTTTTTTTATCAGTTGGGTTATTAGTTTGTTCTTTCATTTTAATAGTGATGAAACCTTATGGGATTTTTCATGTCCTGCTTGGGAGTGTGCATGCTGAAATTATCAAAGTCAGACTGGAGATGCTGAAGTAAAGAGGCAAGATTTTTTTAAAAACTAGGAAAAAACCCAACACCATCACCCAAAAAAAAAAATCCCCACAAAATACCTTCCAGAACATTGCTGCCCTACCAAAATGAGCAGTTAAGTTTCTAAGGCATGGCATGTATGCTGCTGTTCATTTTCGGATGCTAGCAGAAGTTGCTGGATCCCCCCCAACTCTTTTTTTTTTTTTTTTTTAAATTAGTGTCCCTCTGGGCAGAATTATGAATCCATAAAGCTGATAATGGGAACAGTTGAGAACATCTATCTCTTATTTGTGTAATACTGTAGCTCTAGTAACCTTGGCTGCTTAGTTTTGTTGTTCTAGTAGTGTGCTCTAAATCTTTAGTAGGGTACTAAGTCCTAAATCCGTTTGGAAGTCTGAATTCTGTTTTGGAATTTAAGATGTCTTAGGGATTAAGATACATCTTACCTATAGGGTTCAGGATGGATCTTTTAAAGATTTAACATTCTATCTGTTTGGATCCTTTCCAAGGAATGAAAACTGGAATTTCCTGAAGAATGAAGTGTGTTGGTCTCCCCTCTAACTGTTGGTGTTCAGGGTGCTGAGCAACAGGAAAAGCTCAGAGGATGCAGACTTCTCAGTAGCTGAAATACACAGTGTCTTATGTCCAGCTGCATTTTTGGAAAACGAAAACCCTGCAGTTAAATAGTTAGTAATGATTGTTGCATCTACTTATCCTTGTAAACTGGCTCAGTAGGATCAGGTAGCAACTCACTGAAGTTTTAAGTATTACCAGGAAGGAATGATAAGGTAGAAAGAGGAAGTCTTCACAAAATCAATTCATGGTATCAGAAGTCCACTGAGTAGTGAAGCTGCTTTCTACAAAAAGTATGTGAAATAACCTATTTTTGGTCTGTCTGCAGTCCCTTGGGTTAAACAGGGTGAATTGCAGAGAGTCAAGGTTGCTTTTTTTTGGGTGTGTGATCATAAAGAGGGTTTTGATTATCTTTCTCTATGCAGGAAATAAAATACAGTCAGGATACAGGAACAGTAGATAGAGCATCATGCTGCTGCTGCTGTGGAGTTGTGGTCACCTGGGCACACTGCAGCAGTAGTTCTGTTGGCTGAAGTTAATCAGATGCACAAACAGTCCTAAGTAATTTTTTTCTCCTGAATTCTTACTGTTTAAGGCACAAATTATGTGTGTGAAGATTTATAGGGAAGATTTATAGGGTTTCCTGCAATTTCAAGGCTTTAAAACTGAAGGTTTTGTCATTTTGGTTTGTCCGGTCTCTAGTATAGACAGTGTGCTAGTACTGTGCAGAAATTGAACCCTGAAAACATTAATATTCTTTGTCTTCCTACTCTGGGGTTCCCTAGACATACTTCCTTAGGGGCCACAAGTTTAATCCCTTTAGGTGAATGTAGTATTTTGCAGGCAGGTAATGTGTTGTGATATGAAGAGCAGTTCATTTTTGAGCTGTATCTGTCCTGCCACAGCCGTGAGGAAACAGCTACTGGTGCTGGTATTGAAGCTGTATTTGGTGCTTCAGAATTTTTTTTGCATAATTTTCTTTCTTATGTCAGAAAGCAGAGCAGATGGTAGGCAATCATCAGTCCTTCACATTTGAATCATTCTGAGTTGTTTCCAGGTACAACACTGTGCTGGATGTGCAGAAGTGCATTTGAGGTGACCTCGTCTGTTGAACTTTGCCGTGTTTTCCTCTGGAAAATGACATCATTGGGCTTTTTGTGCCTCCTTTTTTAGGCAGGATGTGCTCAGTGGGTCAGGCTGAGACTGTCCCTGGTTTTGCTGTTTGTGTTGAATATCTTTCAGGCTCGATAGTGACCCAGCTCTTCATAAGCTCCCGTGCAAAGGCCCCACATCAGGAATTGCCATGTCGCCACACCCAGAGTGGTTTCAAGTGTCAGGAATATTGTGTTAGGTGTTGCTCCCATTTTATCAATCTGTTGGTGCTGCATCATGTTGGGTCTTCTGTAGGAATATGGGTGAACACTTAGGTGGAGTTTCCTTTGGGCACATGGAGGTGGAAGATAGATTACTTCTGATTATCTGTGTCTGGAAGTAACATAGGTAGTTTTAGCTCCAAACTCTGTTTGCGTGTCTTAACTGCCAAGCTTGGATAAAAGGCAGAAGTGTATTGGGAGTTCTTGGTCCTACCTTGCAGGGCTTTGTGTGATCAGCAGGAACTTGAGAAATGGATTAAAATGCCAGTGAAGTTTGAGCTGTCTTTGCACTATGAAGAGCTTGATTTAATTGCCTGGAGATGCCGAAACACCATCAACATGAGGGAAGTGCTTTGAAATGGATTTATAACGTTCTGCTAAGGGCTGTGAAGGATTTCACTGGAAATTTATTCCTCTGCGTTGTTGGAGAGCAAATACAGGAGATCTTGAATGTCTAGCGGTGTTACACTTCCAATAAGGGATTGTCCTGGTTTGAAAGATAGCTGTCTGCTAAGAAAGGCAGAAGCCTCTCTTTGAAATGGAGAATGTAAACGTCCTCCCTTCAAATTATTATAATTTTGAAATTAAGGGGCTCTCAGGCAAAGATATGGGAATAGGAATAACAGTTCTTTACTAGGAGAATTAAAATAGAAATACAGTATTACAGAGAACAAACCCAAAAACACTGACAGAGTCAGAATACAGCCTGACACTCTGTCAGTCAGTCAGGTTGTTGGTAGCAATCCCATTAAATGGTGGCTGCATCCTCCTGGATGACAGATGTGGTTCAGTTGAAGCAATGCTCCTGTAGAAGGGTGCAGTTTTCCTCTGAAGGTCCAGTGACGATGTAGAAGGATGCAGTTTTCCTCTGGAATCCTGTGGGAAAAGGCTGCCTTGGTGCTCCAAATCTCAGTTTTTATCTAGTTAGGAAGGGCTTGGGTCCTCCCCCTTGGTGGAGCATCTCCCAATGGGATGATGTAATTTTATCAGTCATTCAGTGGGACTCAATGGCCCATTAACAGAGGATATCTTCCTGGAGGGAGGATGGGTTGTGGAAAAGATAAAGAGCACTGCCCCACCTAGTTTTTAACAGATGGTGATAGAATACATACTTTTGGTCACATCTTGTATTTTAACCTAAAACAGAGATATGTTTACTTACCTGCCCTAAAGGACCCTGAGAGGTGGGCGTTACAAATTTCCATAAAACTCAGTGCTCTGTAGTAATACACAAGGTGTTCAGTATGAGTGAAATAATCAGTCTTGAGGAGATGAATTTATTGCCTTGTGGGGGTCACTCTTGATTTCATCCTTTCAGAAGGAAAGCAGCAAGTTTGTGAGGTTTTGTGGACCACCGGGTGCCTCTTGGGCACCCACCCTGTCGGGTTATTTTTTTCTTTAAAAAGCGAAGCAGCTAATAGTTATTATAAAGTTATTTATTATAGAAGCACATTAGTCTCAAAGGCAAAACCAAAGCAAAGCAATGACAAGGGCACATGACATAAAGCAAGTGGCAAAAGCAACGGCAAAGAGCAAGTGGCAAAATGCAATAGCAAGTGGCAAAATGCACATGGCATAAAGCCATGGCATAGAGCCCCAGCTCTCCCTAGTGCATGTTCTTTTATAGAAACTTTTAAACAAGTTAAGACACAAACTCAGACTACTACTTTTTAACTCATTAGAATTTTAGTTTTTTAGCACACTAGGCAATGTATAGACTACGTACACGGCCTATCTTGTTCTAACTGAAAAATGTAAGCAATATTTTTAACTTTAACTTTATTATGTCTGAAGCTAGGTTCTTGGAGCCTCTAAGGAAACGCTAATATGTTTTTTAACGTTTACTAGAACATGTACTACTTTTTAGGCATCTAAGACTTTTTACTCACTAAAAGCACTTAAAACTTATTATTAATTTATTCATGGCAGTACAACTTGGACATAAACTCTGTAAACCCAGGTATCTTTCTGAATTATGATGATCCAGTTTTTTATATACTTTGTAGGAATGTTGAAGTACCTCTTTTTTCTTGTTTGTTTCTAATGAGTAGTTTAATTCTATCTAAATAATGAAGGTCTCAATGGATGACCCTTGTTTTTCATAACAAGGGGACTGAACTCTACTCAAAGCATTGCTTGAGTTGTTAGTAGCCCATGTTTTACATGATTAAAGGGGAACTGATTTCATCCTCTTCAATCTTTGAAATTAAAAGCATAGATTACGTTATGGTGAGTTCTTTGCTCTGGCTCTTCAGATTCATTCTGGATTGTTCTTCGTCAGTGTCTTTGCTTTTCTTTCAATTAACAAATAAACAAAAATTTAAAGGTTTGCATTAGGTGCTTTAAAAATGTTGCAGGAGCCAGAATAATTCTTATGAGATTTTTCACTTTCTTCTGTTCAACAACTCTCAGACTAACTCATTTGGTAATAGTTATCTAAGTAGTCATAGGTGTGTATATTTAATACATCCTGTGACAAAACAGAAGTGTTTTTGAATGGAAGAATGATCCTTTTGCACTTGCTCTACACTTGACTGCATCTAGTTGCTCCTAGAAGCCAGTAGGGAAAACGTGGTTGTGAGTCTCAAATGGAAAAGTGGAAAGGCAGGCAAAGTGTAATATCCCACGTATGTTCTTTGCCACTTTTGCGATTTTGCTGTCTTGAATTTATTACTAAAGTAATGTTTCTAGGTATCTCCAAAATAAAGGGACTAAAAATTTGGACTTGCTGTATTGAAGCTGACTCTAATGTTTTGCTCTGAGGCTGCTGTAGCTGGCGCCAGCAGTGTCAGAGTTGCACTCAGAACAGGCTAGTGTCGTGTTCCTGGAAGCTGTGCTGTCTTCTGTTCCTTCCTGTGACATGGCCAGGAGCATCACCTGGCCTGTAAATAACATAAATTCTGCTTTATTAGCAAAAAACAAACACAGAGTTTTCTGATCTTTTTTTCGGCAAAACTTGAATTCTGAGTTCCTTTCCAAATTGATTTTTTTTTTAATAACTGGCAGAAATGAAGAAAACTCCAGGTTCGAATTTTTCACCCTATATTGTTCTGAATGGGGCAAAAGGGGAAAATCAAGTGCAGACATGTCCTTCCTCTGTCTTCTTTTCTGTTAACAAACTTTGAAGGCAATCACAAATGTTTCTTCAGTAAAATGCTGTGAAGAATGCAGCAAGTAAAAATGTAATGCTTGCCTTGTACTTGCTTGTCACTGTCTATGAAACCTAAGGTTGAGGGCATTTCCTAAAACTTATAAAAAAACAAAAGGATAGGGGGAAATTGGAGTTACTGTGGCTGTATTTAAAGCCTTGGTGTGTCTCTTCAAATGCAGGATCTATGCTTCAGTGCTTTAATGATTGAATAGAAGAATAGTAAGATTTATATTCTTTACTTCTAAACTGTAGTTGCAGTCTCAAAAGGCAGTAAACTGTATGATCAAAATCTCAAGGGAGGATGTTTTTAAACCCAGTGGAGGGCAAAGGCAATAAAAGACATTGCCTTGTGGTATATGTGCTGAGGAATTTTCTAAGACCTTTCTTTTTCACTCACATGTTCCCACTTGATACCTTGTAACTGTCATGAGATAGAAAAAGTGATTTCTCAGTAGATAAAGGTTGTGACTTTCTCTGGTTGTTTGTAAACCATTTTTTGTAACTCTTTAAGCTGGAGAGAGTGCCTGTTGAGGGTGATGTGGATAGAAGAGACCCAGGGAGGGAAGGAGGGCAAAAGAAGCAGAGCTGAAGTGCCAAACAATAGTCATGTTGCAGGTTGGAGGCAAAAAGCTTCAAAGTCTCTTAACTCTTTAGCCCAGTATTCTGTTCCCTTGGCCAGGTTGCTGTAATACACCCATGTGCAAGCCTCCCAGGTCTGTAGGGATTTGTAGCTGTGCAAGTCTCTCCTTTGGAGAAGAAAGTGGAACAGTGGTGCTGGTTACCAGTGGAAAGGGATGGCATGTTTTCAGTAACTAAAATATTAATGGAAGACTAAACCTCTGTTTATGAAATAGAACAGCAACTTTGCTACTAATAGTTGCTCTCCCTTAAGGAGTAGGGTGCTGGCTTTAGGGCAGTTTTTTGGGTTCCTGTCTGACTGAAGGTAGTATGCAATGTCTGTTACTAAAATCCTCTCCTCTCTCCCCTCTCTCCCCTCTCTCCCCTCTCTCCTCTCTCCTCTCCTGTTTTTTTTTCGTTTCCAGTTGTTCACTTGTGGACGACATTAAATTCTTGTGCCTTGCTTGGGACTGTGAAGAAACTATCACTTTCCTCCCATGTCTGAGGTGCCTGCAGCAGGAAAACCTGGGGTGCTGATGAGGGGGTCGATGGTCTCCAACCCTGCACTGGCTGCAGGACAGTCTGGGCGTGCTTCTTTCACAATTTGATGGTGTCACAATTAAGTGATCTTAGAGGAAACATTTTTCTTCCATGCATGACTGTGATTTGTTTAAAGAGTGTGGCCTGTGTTTGCCATAAGAGGAGATTTCACTGGGATGTAGGTGAGTGGGCAGTCAGTTCACTTTTATTTCTAGCTAAACAGCTGTATTTGTTGTCTTAGAAACCTGCATTAACAGTAATGTCAATGCTGAAGGGAGTGCTGCCTAATTGGCTGAAATATATCTAGGCACTGGCAAAGACACTCTGTTGGATAACCCAACCCTGAACAACCCTAAGTGGGATTTTTAAGGGCTGTTTTTTGGGGTTTTTTTAAAGAAATACATCCTTCTTTAGACTGGTTGTCTTATGTGTGCATGCCAGGTTGGGCACCCAGCTGAGAGATGGCAGTGTCAAACAAGTTCTTTTTTAAATCTTGGCTGCAAGATAGGTGAAAGTGTTGGTTGTCAGCTTCTAAAAGTGAGTGGGTTTGTGGTGTAGAAGGTAAGTGAGAATTACGGCTTCCACTCTAAAGTTGCCAAGTGCTCACTCAGAAAGATGCTGCTAACTCAGATATTTCTAACCAGAAGAGAAACTGAAGTTGGAAAATACCAGCCTGTGATAGTAAGTATGGGTAGGAAATAACTGCTTCTCTGCAAACTGCTGTTGTGATAACTACACCTTCCTTCTGCCTTGACAGCAAGTTGCTAATTAGCAGCCTGGGCAAAGATAAGGTACTGGGGGAGGTACATACATGAAATTATCAGTAATAACCACAGTCTTGGTAGTCTTGTAAGGCTGGAATACTTCTAAAATATAATTTGCTGGTTTTACCTGATCTACCACAGTAGCCTCTCAGATAGGGCTTTGGCATTTATTAAGTGTGAAAATAGGGACCTTGGATGTCATAAATTTACAGAAGTTGCAGTCTTTGATTGGAGGGATTGCTTTGGCAGAGAACAAAAATAGCATGTATTTTAGCAGTGAAAACACAAGTTTGTACTGTTCTAGACAAGTTTCTGCACTCCAGCAGCGCCAGCATGCTTTGTAAGTTGCCAAGTGATCTTTCCAGAATGGATCTAGGTCTTGGAAAGTTTGGGGCTGTTGCTGTGTAATGCTGGCAGCAGCAGTAGGAAATGTGTAACCATTTGTCCCTCTTTCGCTGGATTTAAAGTGTCTGCACCAAGTGGGGTTGCCTCTCCTTCCTGTTGAAGGAGAATATTTACATCTGCACTAAATCCCCAGTTAGGCCAGCCCTGAAACAAGCAGGTTTTCTGCAGCAGTTTCTTATGAAAGGCATAACATGGTGATTCCTCTGGTGCTTCCCTAATGAATAAATAAAATCTGTGGAAGTGATGCTTCAGTCCTTTGGGGAATTGCACATGGTTTGAGAGTTTGGGTGCTGTTTCCAGGGAACTGCACTACGACATGCTTTGTGAGGCTGAAGTACAGCAAAGTAGCTGGCAACTGTTGGATGAAAATGGATTTATTATTTCTGTGCACTGCAGTTCAGTAGCAGGTAACCATATCCTTTCAATTGTGATGACCCTTGTTAGGATTAATATTCAAAGTAAACTGCCAGATGCCTGTAAAATGCTGTCTTTATTTCGTGTTTCATACTGATCTGCCATTTGATGATTTTTCTCTAAATTTTTCTTCAAGGGTTACTCTTGTTGGAACATAATAACCATGTTATTATGGTTCCATTTGAATTTTACTTTTTCGAAGTGGAAATCTGTAGATGGTGCACAGTAGTTTATGCTTTTAAATTATGTGGGCTTTGATTCAATGTTGGGTGTTGGTTTCTTCAGTATATGATATAATAGTAAAGAAGAGACCTGCAGGTAGATGTGTGAACTTTAGGAATACATTTTACAAAGTTTTTCTAGAGGAGATGGTGTTTGTCTTCTCAGCAATGATGTTATGAAGCAATTTTCTGCTGTGGAAGAAGTGCAGATAAAAATGGAAATGGAGAATTGAAACAAATGTGGATGAAAGAAAGTAATCTCTCTCCTACCTTCCACTTCTGGGTAACACAGAAACCATCCAAGGAGAATAAAGGAGAAAACTGCAATGCCTAGAGTCCACACACTGAGACTTCTTTATGGTTTTGTGCAAGTGACCACTTCTTTCCTTCAATATTCTTACTACCTGCATGAAATGAAGTGACAAATAGGCAATACTGTTTTTTTTCCAGGATGTGAGAAATCAATGGGTCCAAATCTGAGGAAGCTCTGAAACCCCAGCCAACCTTTGTGGCCAGTGTTTAACCTCAGGCATGTTCAGTTATACCTTTCTCTGTCACTTTTAGTGGACTTTCAAAATACTACACAACAATTTGTGCGTCCCTTGCATTTTGGCAGCCAGCATCAAGTGCATTCCAGTACTGTAATACATGACACTGCATGGCTGTTGTGTAAACCTTAGCAGG
This sequence comes from Rhabdornis inornatus, assembly GCA_013397075.1. Taxonomy (NCBI): domain Eukaryota; kingdom Metazoa; phylum Chordata; class Aves; order Passeriformes; family Rhabdornithidae; genus Rhabdornis; species Rhabdornis inornatus. The sequence goes on along the minus strand of VWZS01010865.1, from coordinate 420,518 downwards.
AGTTGCAGCATCAGCTGAGTTGTTCTCTTCATGTGTCTTCAACTTAAATGATACATGAACTTGTGCTGGACTTCTGCAAGGCCATTCTGTGCTCCTCTGCATGAGAGAAAACAAAGGGAAAATGAACATCGTAAATGTAATCAAAGTGGCAGATTATAGGTGAAGCTCAGAAGGTGGAGTTAAAAGTGTTCCAGAAACTGAAGTTTTCTGGAGCGACCACAAGTGCTTTAGAAAGCAGTTGAGGATGTAGATAAGATATGTTATTGATATCTAGAATGGTGAGATGGGTGCTGGGCAGAAAATCTTTGGTAAGAAGTTTGGTGAGAAAATAGGAAGAGAAAAACCCCAAAACCACAACAAAACCCCAAAGCTGAAAGAGAATGCTTGTTAACTCTGGTAGTTGAACTGTGGTGTACCTTCTCTCATAAGGTAACAGCTCTTTGTGGGAGTTTTTCTACTGACCTTAAGCTGTTTTCTATAGAGGAGGTGCACAATTCACCATAGAAAAAGCAATTTGGTCCTTAACAGAACCCCTTTGTGTTGTGTATTGTTCTCCTTTAATTGTGCGTTGAAGATGTGCCTAAAGCCACACTCAGGTTTACTTCTGTGAATTCCTTCTCTCTTGGGGGAAATTCAGTAGTACAGAAAATAGCAGAAAATAATTGTTTGGGTTCAGAAATGGCTGTACAAGATGGTAGGAGCAAGGGAGGCAACTGAGAAACTTGTGTTGGTTGATTGCTCTTCAGTGTCAAGGGTGTTCCTCAGGTGGGTGGAATTGTTTCCCTTGCTGATGAAGTGGGTTTTTATAAATTTTATCTTGGAAAATTAAAGTATATTAAATACTGAGCTTTCCTGTGCAAGGTATTGTTGATAAAGATGCATTGAAAGTGAAGAGCTCTGGGATGGATTTTCTTAATGCAAAGCTGTGCAGTTTCACACCTGGTTGTGTTTGAAGTATTGCCTGCAGAAGCTCTAATGTACCCTCTTCTAGGCCTGGTAATGTGTCCACTTGTGCACAAGCACATTTGAAATCTGCACTGTTGTTCTGCCTGTGCATAAGGGCTCTTCCTTTTAGTTGTGCTACAGTTCTGCAATGAGATACGAAGAGCCGGGAAAAAGAGGAAATAGTTTTGTGGAAAGGCATGTTTGTTCCCCAAAACTTGTTGCATTAGAAACTCTGCCCCTGGGTTTAGCTGATTAGCAAACATCATCTTCACAGAGCAAGTTGGTATTACCTAGTTTGGGAGCTGTAATTGTTCCTGTGTTCAGTGCAGTCAGAAGAGGATGTCAGATGTTAGAAGCCCTGAGGGAAGGGGTTGAAATCAGGGTTTTGCCACAGAAAGTTTCCATGGCATTTGCTCCTCTTTAATATTGTAGACTTGAAAAGGTTCAGAGAAGGGCTATAGAGGTGCTATAAGGATGACTTTTGTACAGGGGATACTTATCTGGTAGGGTAGGATTTGTCAGCCTGGTAAAGGGATGCTTCAGGTCCTGTGTGCCACAAGATGCTTGTGAAGTAAATGGTGTGAATACAATGTGTAGGCAGTAATTGCTCACTTGCCATTCTGTGAATAAAACCACTGCTTAGAGTTGGAAATTGGTAGGAAAGGAAACCCCCAAGCCCCTGAAAAGCTCCCAAGCCAAACAAAACCACCTCCTGTATGGTAAAAGCTGTGGGATTCATGGTCGCAAACAATTGTAGGTTGTGAAAGTCTAGGTGTGCCAAGGAGATAATGAACAGGTGACTAGACTGTCCATCCAGCAGGAGCTGCCAGGGTCACTGGTCTCTGGCACAGAAACTCTGGGGGCTGTAGGGTGCTGAGGAGAAAGGTAATGCACTCCTGCATCATCTTCTGCTCTTCCCTGTCCATCTCCAGGGCCGGCTGCTCCAGGCACAGTACTGGGGTAAACAACCTTTGGACTTGACTCACTGTTCTTATGTGATGTTTTTGTATTCCTTGGAATTAAAAGGAAAGTGTTCTTTAAGGGATTTTCTCATCAGGAATGCCTGATAGTGTTTCACTGTGATGTGTAATACAGGGAGAATTTGAAATACTCTTTAATGTTGTACTGTGCAGTTTTTGAGTATCTGAATTTAGCTACTTTGTGGTATTTCTATGCTGATCTTTTAGTAACTCTGTGGAGTTACTGGATATATAACTTTGATCATTGAACTCAATGTGAGACATTGTGCTGGAGAATAATACCCCAGTGTTAATCTCAAGAAGCTCATAAGAGACAAGAAAAATAAGCTCTTTGTGTCACTGTTTAATTAACCAAGGCAGATCAAAGTGCTGGCAGGCAGATGGTTTGGAAGAGGTTAAACTGCAGTTCTGTGGTGTCCTGTCAGGACACTCCAAGTGGTAGTTCCAGACTCTTGATGATATTTACACTGATAATCAGTGTCTAAATAGGTCCTTGGTATCTTTCCTATGTTTCCATGGATGCTCTTAGGCTCATCTCTGCTTACGCTACTTTAGAATCATAATCTACTTATCTGAGAGCATTTTTGACAAAGAATAGCTTAAAGCATGTTTCTCATTAAATACAAATGAAATATTTTGAAGGTACTTATTTATTAAACTTATCTGTCTCTGTGATGGGTTGACAATATTGCCTTATCCTGACAGATGGGATAGTCAGGCAAGGCTGCTAAGTGACTTACTCAAACCAAAAGAGTTGGTGATGGGGGCAGACAACCCTCTTCTGGTTCTTTTTTGGCTTGAATTTTCATGCCTTCTGCACAACCTGGATCATTTATGAATGCTTCTTTTTGAATTCAGTGTATAAATATGTGAAAGAGCTCCTTCAAAATGGGCAGGTACTATGGTTAGAGCTGTCTGACTCTGCTCTCACTGTTTTGTCTCCTTCTGATTAGACTCTCTTTCTCTGATCATTTAAAGTGTGCGGAAGTGCTGTGCCTCACACCCCTTGCCCCTGACTCCCCTTTGTTGCTGAGGAAGTAATTAAACTTTTGGGCCCTAAAATAAATGTTGAAAAAGACCCTTCAGGTGATGAGTTGCTAAACCCTGCTCTCTGTGCTTTGCCCTCTACTTTGTGTTCTCCAGCTGGGGACGTTTGCAAGGCCAGAACCTCTTTTGTCTGCTTTTTTCTTCCTTAAGGCCTTCCCTGAACTAGAGCCATCTCATACACCTTTTTTTATCCCGAAGTACTGTGTTTTCTTTTGAAAACCAGCTGAGACCTTCCCTTTCCTAAACTTTTGCTGCAAATTGTAGAATTGGTAGTTGTGTTTGAGGATTCTCTTCAGCTTGAGCCCTCCTTTCCCCTTTCCAAAAATCAATGAATACCACTGGGACCAAGTTAAGTCCTTAAATACATGAGATATGTGCTCTTAGGCACAGCAATAATGACCAGTACCTAAAGGACTTCATGGTATTATATTCATTAATCTAGCTGTGGTCTGGCTTTAATTATGGGTAGATGCATGGAGAGGAGGCAGTTTCTGTCAAGAGGGGAGGAGGTTAAAACAGTAGGAGCCGCAGGAAAATGTAGGGAAACAGATTGTAGGTTTCAGAGATTGGTGTAGAATAGCAAGACCAATTTTGTTGAGTTTGGTAAAAGCATGATTTAAATGGGAAAAGCAAAATAACTCAAAAGACACCACCACATGGATGAGATATAGGAAATACTTCTCTAATGATACATTTTTAGATAGGATAATTATGGTAACCTCTTAAAAAACATGCTTTAGAAGTCAGGATAATATGTAGTTACACCTAGTAAGGGTTTTGTATATTTGGGTGCCTGGACTATATGGACTTTCACATAAAATCTGCAGGTGGTGGAATAAATGTACTGCCACTTTTTTGTACAAAGTTGGGGCTTTTTGCAAAAGTCTGCATAGAGATTAGTCTTTTGTCTCTGTTGGATAGATCAGATACTGTTAATAAACCAGAAACAACTGGTAGATCAACAATCTAAAGGTCTGCTCTGTTCTGCTGTCCTCAGTCAAATGAGAGCAGTTTCATGGAGGAATCTTGCTCTGATCTCTGGGCACTGGCAGTATCTGCACTCTTCTTCTTGCTTGCCAGGGGCTAATTAGAAGGTAGAAAAACCCAGAAAGGTATTATGGACATACTATAATTCCATTTATTAGGAAGTCTGTGCAATGTGTTAGATTGGCACCAGCTATCCTTGCCTTTAATTATTTGATTTTGGTAGCTCAGTTCTACAGCCAAACTTCTTGTTTGGGCAGATTTACACAAATCTCAGGTGCAGTGCTTGAATACAGGAAGACAACCAGGGGTAGAGACTCTGGTGTTTCTGCACCCCTCCTGTGGCTGTTTTGGGAAGGGGATTGGAGGCAAGAACTTTGTGTGGCTGTTGAGCTGGTGGGGAGCAGTGCCTTGGCAGTTCTGTGGGAGCTGCAGTGGAGTCACTTGTCATACCTGGGTGGCCAGGCTGGTTGTTCTGATGCTCCAGTTGCTTCCAAGGGCTTTTCCAAAGGCTTGTAGCAAGAGCCAGCAATGTCTGTAGCAGACAGGATTTGCTGGGGGATGGCAGCATAGGGAAATATGTGTGGTAAAATGCCATGTGACCCTGCATGAAAGGGGAAAGTTATGCTGCTTGACCAAATCTCTCATCAGCTTTTTTTTCTGCACCTGTGGGATAGTGCCAGTGGCATGAAGGTGGAGGTGGGCATCACCAGTGTCTGACACAGGGAGAGGAATGATGTGGTGGGCTATTTGGTCCCACATTATCACGTTCCATGGGGATTCTTTCTTACTCTGAATGAGGCAGGGAGATGGGACTTCTGGTTGCTTAGAAAGTGTGGTTTATTTTTCTTATCTTCTACAGAAAACGTGAGTTCTTGTTGCAGGGATCGAGAGCATGACCAGAAGTCACAAGACTTAGTGTTGCAAGATCTTTTAAGGACTTACTAACCAATAAAACACTGCCAACAAGGATATTTATGTTTCTAATCCAATAGTAAGAAATTTTGTCAAATTACAGTGTGACCTTTCTCAGCCAATCCTGTTCGAACACATAGATTTATTCTTAAGGCTATTCTGTCACCCTTATACCTACTTTATTCTTTCCATATTTTAAACTTGATAGCTAAGCTTTTTTCTACTTAACATGTCTCTGCTTTAAGCTTTAAATCTACATTCTTACTTCTAGCACTTAAGCTTGGAAGCTTTTCCCAAGGCCTTAGTTCAAACCCTGTGTTCTTTCCCAGGCTTTGATTTCCAGGCCCAGTGTTTTGAGAATTTCTTGCATTCTGAATTCCAGCAGGATGACACCTGCCAGGTCCTTGCCTTGGCTCATGCCTGACAAGGAAGGACAAGATTATGGGCATTTGTGTTCTTTGAGTTTGTTTTATCCCATGGATTCTGTGTTTTGTAAAGTGGAGCTCAAGTTTCCCCCAGTGCCCTGTGCCAGAGGTGCTGAGCAGAGTTCCTTGGTTGTGCCTCTGTTTCATGAAACCTACAGGGATCTGTTATCTGTGAGACTTCCCTTCCCCGGGTGGATGTGTTTGGAAGTGACCCAGGGGTTCAGAAGGCATTGGGGCTGTTCTGGTGGGAGATGTGTATGCTTGGGAGCCTTTGCAGGGGCCTGGGAAGCAAGTAGAGGCCATGTAGAAGGGGCCAGCTAGTGACCTCGGGGTTCTGTGCCTGGAACCTGAGGCCATGGCAGTGGCCATGGGAAGCCCATGTGGAAGCAGCATTTCCCAAAAGCTTTTGCTCCATGGCACGTTGTCATTGGGGGTGGTGAAGATGAAGGGAGCTCTCCAGACCCCTCCTGGGGTATTCGTCCCCTCGGGATGATACAGCCCCATGGATAGAGGAAATGCCTTTTGCAGAGCCTGTTTGGTGTTGCTTTGGTCCATATTTATTGTATCTGGGAATTTAGTGGATCTAAGTTTACCTTGTCTTTGCTGTGTAACTGATCAAAGACATTTATCAGCCCAAAGTCTGGCTAGATAAATCTTTTCAGTCACCACACTGGAGGAGTGGTGGCAGCACATGTGCTGAAGGCAGGGCAGAACTTTTCCAGGTGCCTCTTGGGAAGGAGCTGGGAGAAGCAAGTGGTGGGACCAAGCCCAGCCTGGATTTGAAGGGAGGTGCTTGTAAAAATGAGTCTTGAGAAGATCTGGTCCTACTGGTGCCAATTCAGCCCCTGTCACATTGAACAGCACTTTCTGGGGCATCCCCTGGGGTTCAGGGTGTTGCCAAGTGCAGCTTTGGGTAGCTGGGCCCTGGCTGGGGGTCAGTGGGAGTGGAGAACTGGCTGCTGGAGGAGGAATCAGGGAACAGCAAAGAGCAGCAGCCAGGGGGGCTGTTCCAGCAAGCTCAGGGGGTTCCTGTGGCTCTTTTGGAGTTTTTTCCAGAGCACTGGGATGTTTCCCCCATCGGGGGCTCTGCCAGGTGCTGTGGGGACCCAGTGATGGAGCTGGAAAAGCTACGAGTGGCATCAATATGGCACTGTGTCATTCCTGTGTGGTGAGGCAGAGCACTGGCCCATCTGTGGTGGCAGGTGGGGGCCTGGATCTGAAATTGGGTGCTTGTTCCGTTCCTGGCCAGTGGAGCTTTGGGAGGCTGGAGGGACCTGCAGGGCTTCTTATCTCAGGAAGAAGGAAATGGGGGGAGGTGGAGGTTGTGTCCAAGTTGAAAATCACTTTCTAAAGCTAAAGAAAAGACAACCAATACCTGTTCTTGTTGACAGCATTTCTTCTTTTTCGGTCGGTTTGGGATCTTTCCTGCTGCTGGGTGGAACAGCATTAGAAACCCATTAGGTTCTTCATTGCTTCTCTGTAGTGGTGCTTTCTGCTGCTCTCCTTTCTGCTCACCTTAATGGGCTTCTTCAGTCTCTGAAGCTGGGGAGGAAGTAAGGAAGCAGCTCATTTTCCCAGATTCAAGTGGAGGAAGGGAGGCTGAGTGCTTCCTCAGTTTAGCTAGGAAAAAGAGGAGAGCTTCTTCCATTCTACTTAACTTCGGACCATTTGATTGCATCCCACCAAAAAGTTGGTGAGATGGCACAGGCACTATGAGACTTCCTGAGTTTGTAACTGCACAGCTGGGGAGCCCAGTGTGGATTTCCTTGAAATCAATCCTTGCCTTCCTGCAGCCATGTTCCACACCCTTTTATGGACTTCTTGGCTCATCTCCAGCTGTTTTCTGGATAAACATACAAGCCTTCATCATCTTAGATTGATAGATGTGTGTATGCCACACAGTTCGGTGAGGTAGAATAGTTAACTCTGCTTTAGGGTAAGGAGGAGAGTTGTGTCTTTGACATCTGTCTTGCCCCTGTTGCTGCTGTTACCATGATGCCTTCCTTTTTTAGCCAAAATTCTGCCAGTAAAAGTTATTCCTTCTGTGTCATCTGTCTTCCAGCTATTGCTTGCCACTGAACTTCTGGAAGTTCACTGGAGTCCTGTTTTTATAAGGTCAAGCTGAAGGGATTAAGTGGTTTCCTTGTATGTAGTCATGGGAAGAAGCCTGAACTTTAGATTTCTGATGATCTGGTTAGCTGGCAGCTATCTCTAGAGAGGGAACACTCATTCTGATTTTATGCAGTCATAATTACAACCTTATAACATCAAAGGTAGCTTTAATGTATGTGAAGCACTTCTTATATTGTCCTTGCAGAATGCTTGGCTAAACTCAAAAATTAAGTACAGTGTGAATTGCTTAGAACTCTCATTTCGTCACCATGCTGGGGTTGTAAAGATCTTCATTAATGTTTAATTAACCCCTAAACATCTAAGGATGGTTATTTTACAGATGATCACTGTGGCAGTGTTGGATGAAATTAGTTTTATAATGTTTCACAGTGAGGAGTATCTCCTGGCAGACTAAAGGAATAAAAGCATAGGAAGAAACCTTGTCTAGCTGAAATTATTGTTCCTCTAAGCTCTGAGTGGTACATGCTGAAAAAATGATTATCCACTAAATGTGAAGTCTTTTCTTCTATTCCTTTGAAGCAAAATAATAACCTGACACTTCCCTTTATCCAATGATTTTTGGAAAGCGTTAAAAAAAACCTCATTATTTCCTATGTGGATATGGAGTCAGTTCCCTGATATGAATATGCAATATAAAAACCTAATAGGTAAGAAGAAAGACATTTATTGCATAGCAGTTGGCATAAATTTTACTTCTAATGAGGATAAAATACATGTAAATTAATAATTAAAGTAATTGTTATAGTTAGGATTTGTTCGTGACAAAGATCTCATAATTATATAACCAACTTTGGGTTTATTAAGATTTATAGTCTGAACTCTTAATTCCATTTTATTCCTTTTGAAGCAGGATTTGCTAGGGGAAGAGTGTTTTCAGGAAGCTGACTTGCTACATGCTCTGAACTATAGATGCTTAGTTCTACTCTAGTGTCTAGTTCTTGGAAAACTAGAAGGCTTCCAGTGAAATGACCAAAATTACTGTAATGTGGGGATCTAATAGTTGAAGGCATTGCTGAGTGGACATACTGGATCTGACAGTTTCTGGCTTTAAATTGTAATAGATTTTCTCCCTCTCAAGTTTTAGGAAGTTCTGGTTGCAAATAAAAATGTTGTTGTCTCCTTTGCAAGTTAGTACAATTTAATAGTAGATTTTAAAGGCTATTTCTTCTTGTGTGCTGTTGCACATCCTCTCTGCTTCTACTAGAGTTTAATAAAAGCAGCTGTTTTGCTGTGGTTTGGCTCTTTTTGGCTTCAAGCCGAGTCCTTTAGCCACTGCAGTCACAACAGTCACAGCATCCTTGGGCTGGTTTTAATTACAGCAGAATCCGCAAGCGTCTCTGAAGCATGGAGAAGAGTTTTACATCTCATCAGCTGCAGGTGGGGTTGGAATTGACAGTGATCCAACGTGGCTCTAAGGCTTTCCAGGTTTTTTCCCCTGCATTGTGCTGCAGTGCTGAAGTAGGTTCAGTGCTGCAGTGCTTTTGTCCCTAGGTTTTCTGTTTAGACTGAGGTTGAATCCATGGAATCAGTTTGTCCTTGTGTTCCGCAGCAAGGGTAAAAGCACACACAAAGTCCTGGTATCCTACCCAGTTCTGTTGTTCTCTTGCAGGTATGACCACCCAGAAATGTATATGCTATATATATATGCTATAACCACCCCTAAATACTTAGGTGAGCATAGTAATTCCTTTGGTTTATGGCCTAAAACACACCTGATGGTGTCAGTAGCTCATGGACAGTTTCTCAGAGTTCTGCATGTACTGTAAGAATCTGGAAGTGATTAGTAAACCATTTTTTATAATGCTGGATTTAGATAACTTGATTTTGCATTATAAATCTAGGGGTGCCTTGCCTAGAGTTATTTTGTTTCCTTATCTATGGAGCAAACCAAAGCAGTGTGTTTCTGAACACTAGAGCACTTTCAGAGATGGTTCTTACAGAACATACATTCTTTTTTAGTTTTTCCTTTGTCTTTCTTAGAACTTCAGAGGAACTCAGGGCCATCCTCTTTCCCTCTTTCCTCCTCTCTCCCCATCTAATTGAGGCTGGGAATTCAGGTACTCTAACCCCATGAGATTTAATAAGTGCCTTTGAGACTATTAGTTAATCACGATGAATGTGTGCCATTTTTTGCTCTTTGCTAAATATGGAGGTGGGACTGGGTCATGGTGTCCTCGGCTGTCACAGGTACCACAGGAACTTTCTTAACCAAGCTGAGCTCTGTCTTAGCTGCAGGGATTTTTGCCTTCACTATCCCAGCTGAGGGAGCTGCTTCTGAACTTGGTAGCTTGAATGCTTAGGAATCAGCTTTGAATTTCCAGCCTGCAAATTTGTCAGTGTGTAGTTTAGAGCCATTTGTCCTTGCGTCAGCAAGGTTTGTCCCTAAACCTGAATAGTTCTTTTTCTTTTCTTGATGTTCTTCCTGTGTGAATATACAGACCAGTGATAATCCTGTCCTTTTTCAGACTGGTTTTGTGAGTCTGAACACACTGGAATCCACTCTTGCATGGTATGCTCTCAGGTGCAACTGTTTTATACAGAATCCTGTTCATCTGTGCCCTGAGGAGACATTTCCATCATGAAAATGTCCAGGGTCCCGTATCTGATCTCTCCAGTGCTTGATTCCATTTGTCCACTGGAAAAAAAATGGATAGTCCTTAAGTACTCAAGTATTTAGTGCAGATTTTATTCAGGATTACACATTGTGTTCCATGCTGCCTTAAGTAATTGAAACTACTTTGCTGCAGTCATGCAAATAAATTGATTGCAATGTGGCCTGGAATTAACCTGCGCTGGGAACCAACTACCTCAGCCTTTTTCTGTTCTCACTCAGCCTTTCCTTTTTTTTTTTTTAATCAGCTATATACATATTTTCAAATACTGTCCTGCTTGATGTTGGTTAATGCATTCTGTGGATGGTCCATCAGTGGATTTTTATTGTGGTTTCAATATTACTTTTTTATTTAGTGTGGAGACACTTAATATTTTTCTTTCAGTCACACACCTGTCTCCTAAAATTTTGAAAATCTAATCTCCTGCCTACCCCAGTAATTAAAGATTGGAAGAAAGATTTGTCTGGCAAATACTGCACATGGACTGAAGCAGGAAAATGTGCTAAGGATGTCCTGTAAAGGGTAGATGTTCTGGAGGAGGGGTTGGCAGTTGCATGTGTGTGCATACACCTCCACCTGTCTTGCTGTCTTGTACATAATAATAATCCATTATCCCCACTATCTATTTTAGGTTTTTGTTATTTGTCAGCAATATAATTATTTGTATTTTTTTAGTGTTTCTCTCCTCACATGTTTAAAACAGCTTGATTGTAACAGCCAGTTATCTCTCAGTAGGGCTTTGGGGAAGGGATGCAATCACTCCATGGGGTAGTAATCAGCTCCCCTATCACCAGGCACAGTACTGTGTTCTCTTCTTATCTTTAACAATACATAACGTGCAGCACCCTTTGCTGTTTTATTACAGCTAAGTGCTTTGAAGAGTTACACAAAATGTCACCTTTACTGTGCCTCCTTTTCTTGGGGAGAGGCCAACTGCAGTGCTATTGCTAATGCTGATGTCATTTGTCTCCTTGAATGAGACTTTGTGGCATCTTCCTCTTCCCATTTTTGCCTTTCTCCTCCCACTTTTTATTGGGTAATTGGGATTCAAGACTTGTGAACTCATAGTTTCCTTGAGTTGGATTTTGTTCCTTTGTCAGAGAAAGGGTGAATTACAGTCACCCCTACGCTGGTACATTCTTGTTCCTGTGTATTGGTTTAAGGAAGGTATCAGCTGTTAGTTCCTGAAGGGTTGGCTGTAATCCCCAAGACCCCATAAGAAACCTGTTGGCACCTTGTAGCTTCAGGTCATTAACTGGAGCATGTACTGTCACCATGTCTTTGAAAGTGCTCGAGTGTGGCTTTGATGTGTTCTCCCCCAGTGTGTTGACTCTGCACTTCTCCATAGCACAGGCAGAGCCAGGGTCTGCTCCTAGGCCTGACCTGTGCTTGTGGGGCAGAAGGGCAGGTTGGTTGCTGGGATGTGCTTGACAATGGCCCAAGATAAGCTGTGAGCTCAGGCCCAATGACAGCTGGTCTGCACACCATAAAAGAACTTAGCACTCCAGTTCTGGTGTTAAGCACAAGCAAAAGTGACATCCCCATTCACAACTCTTATCTCTCCTTTCTTTTATGCCTCTTAGGGTGTTTCAAAGATGACCGTATTGTGTTCTGGACTTGGATGTTTTCAACGTATTTCATGGAGAAGTGGGCCCCCCGGCAGGATGATATGCTCTTCTACGTCCGTCGGAAACTGTCCTATGTCAGCGGGGAGAGTACAGAGGGTAAAAAGGTGAGTAATGATGTTTTTAACTTGGGAGGCTTCAGGTAGCATGGGATTTGGTGTTGGGGAGTACCTGACACATCTGAAGAATTGCAAATCAAGGATAAGGAATTTCCAGCCCTGCTCACCACAAGATGTCATACAAAATCGATCCATAAGGAAATACCATGGTTAAGGTTGTGAACACCAGGTGACCCTGCCTTGGCAGGGGGGTTGGACTGGATGATCTCCAGACATCTCTTCCAACCCTAGCGATTCTGTGATTCTGTAACATCAGCAGAAGTGTAAATGAGGTGCACTATCATAGACTTGAGAAAATCAGAAAGCTTGCCTGCATTTTTGGAAAGCTGATTTTTGTTTTGCTTTTCAGTGATGATACTTATAAATTTATAGCATAAGTCTGTAGGAAGGGAGAAAAAAAGGAGAAGGAAGATGGTCACACTGGTATTTCTAGAAGAAAACTGGCTGAGATAACCAGAGTATCAGGAATGAACATCTGTTGGGTGTACTCAGTAGCAGAATACAAGCAGCCTCCTGGAGCTGGGGTACAGCAATGACAAACAGTGGAGAAACTGCTGTATTCTCATAGTCTACATTTAAGACAATATGCCCCTCATAAAGAACTATTGTTCCTTGCAAACACAGGTATCCTAGTGCTGCTGCATGGGTATTTCCCCATTAGAGATCTGAGAAACTTCTTAGCATTCCATGGCAGTTTTCATCTTAGATGGGGGAAACAGATGGAAGAGGTAGGATGGTTTTATTGGGAATTAAGGTTGGTGGCTGCAGGAAGATAAATGGAGGAGGAAAAGACAGGGATTGATTTCCTGACACATGTAATTAATTGACATTGTTGTTGAATCACAGCTATTTGTGGATGGTGTATGTGAAAGTGTTTGTAACCAGCTATACAAGAGTTCTCTGGGTTCAAGTGTGGTGGTGTTAAGAGCCACAGTTGTCGGCTTCCTTGAGAAAAAGATTCCAGAAGGTTTTCCTACACTTTTGATGAAGATACAGAAAATGGACAGAATTATCTTCTCTCTTCTCCCTGGCCCTCCAACTTCCATCATGACAACCACTAAGGAGAAGATGGCAAAATATGGTTCTTTCTTTATCAGATGAGTGGTTTAGTCTTCAGCTAATGTATTTGGAGCTGTAAGACTTGTGGGGAAAAATTCCCTCCTGATTGTTGTTTGAGTGACTATAAAAGCATCCCTGTTTCACATCAAATGATATTATGGCTTTGTTCAGCCTGGTAAAAGCATGGGTTGTTTAACCTCTTGTCCTTCTCAACGAGGAAAGTGAATCTCAGAGACAGCCTAGTTGCTTAAGTCCATTCACAGACCCCTGATCAATCTGTTTAACTGATTCATTAAAGTGTTTGAACCACTTGTGGATAGGTGACAGTGACATAAACCCTTGCATTTGCTCTCAGAGCATTGCTTAGGCTTTCTAAAAGCATCATAAATAATTTCTATTTGTGAGGTGGTTGCTACAAAATCAGCTCTAGTCAACTGTGTGCAGTAGCAGCTGGGATAGGGACTGGGCCTTACAGTGCATGCAGCATTTTCTAATTCTCCTGTGGCTGGCGGTATTTTGCATGGCTTCTGAGAATTGAACCTTTCCTGTGACTTTGAGGTACTTAAATTGCTTTGTGAAACTTCATGGTTGGTGATTCATTGGTACTTGTTCAGCTGTCCTCCTATTTGATTTCACTTGACTGCTTTGTAGTTCCAACCCCTCTTTTATCTGATTTTTGAGCCTGTCCAGTGCAGTGCAAACAACTACTCCTACACTTTGAATTATGGCTACATGGATTTTTAATTTACTTTGTAGTTTTGGACCTTCTTCCTTGAAAAATGATGCCAAAATGCCAAAGTCATGCTCTTAAAGGGAAGGGAGATGGAGACTGGTATCTGTAGAAGCTGGATAGAAGTGCAAGCCTCCCTGCCACTCACCAAGCTGTGCTCTCATTTAGATTTCCAGGGGTAGACTGAAAAGGCAAATGAAGGGGAGAGTTCAGAGTAATTTGGGGACATTTAGGACTGGAACTGGAGCTGTACAGGAGCTGTTGGCTCCTGCTTTGGGTCAGGATGAGACAAATGGTCTGGTGATGATTTCTTCATGGACCACATTTAGGATGACTTTGTAGTCTCGGTGTACAGGGAAGCAAGTTCATTGTAGTTCTTCCACAAATACTACTGTATATGTGCTCTGTGCTTAGCTGGCTGCTGCAGGTTTTGGCTGAAGAATGCTGGCAGAGGTGACTTCTTGTCCCGTGTCAGCTCAGAACATTAGTTTATGTCCATGAAAATAAGATCTGTGCAGCTTTGAGGATAGCAGTCATCGTACTGATGACAATGACAAAAGAGGTTGAGTGGGGAGAGGCTGTTTGTCTGAATGCTGACAATGGTGGTGTTTGTTTGTGTCATTTCCATGCCCTGGTGTGATGGTGTGTGTCAGTGGGAAACAAGTGTCAATGAATCCAGTGGTTCCCAGGCTTTGGTGTCTGTCCCGTATGATTAAAAGTAGTTCCTGCTTGTGGGTTTGGGTTTTTCTGTGCTTACTGGAGCTGGAAGAGTGTTGGCAATAACATTTAATTTTAAATTGAAGTGTAACAGAGGATAAGCAGAAAAAACTTAATAAGATCAAGATTAGAGGTTTTGCTCAGTTTTAAGAATGAATGAGAAGGACTTTGGATGCAGCTTAGTCAGAACCACTTGAAGTAATAAATTGTACCATTTGGTATGTCTAGTAGGTGCTGGTGGTAAACTTCTCTACCATCATAAATTTTATTTTGAAAGTCTTTTGAATTATCTGCTTTGCACCCTGCCTGGTCTAAGTGACTTTCCATTTGCTTCTCTTTTCCTTCCCACCAATTTCTAAACAGGGCATAGATGGGTGAAACAGCAGTTAAGCTCCTACTATGTGAATGCCAGGGCAGAACTGCCATATTAAATTCTGGGCTATATCCACTACGCAGACTCTTGGATCCTAGAGAAGTACATTTAATTCTGTCTTTCCTTGGCATGTCACAATTTCTTGCAGTTTTTCTTACCAAATTTTGAAGATACATCTTCTCTTGGTGTCTTTAAGCAAAACCACCGACCCCCTGTGTCAGGTTCTTTGCAGACCAAGGCACTGTGGACTGTAGCTTTTCCCAAAGTAAAGGAGTTTAGCAGGGTTTTGTAAAGTGGACTCCCTTTGATTTGTCACTCTTTATTATATAAAGTCGAGACTCAAAAACTGCTTTGTTGCTGCCTCTCATGCCAGCTGATGTGACCTACTGGCAAATGTAAGCCCTGATCCTCATTTCCAGAGTCTTGGACATTGCAAGTTTGAAAGGTTAACATGATTAGACTTAGGATTATGATTTTAAAATGCTGTTAGGTCAAGATTGAGTATCTCTGATCTTTCTGTAGAGAGAGCAGCTTTACTTTCTCCTGGGAATCTAGAAGATGCAAGTATATAGTGTTACACAGACAGCTGGGAAACAAAGATAAAACTTCAGTAATAGACCAGCAGGTTGTATTCTGCCTTTCATTGTGCCTTGTCACCTGAAAGGGTGCCATATCTTGAAGGCAAAGCAATAAAAAAGATAAACGTAAGCTACTCTGGGCATATGTTCTGAGCTTGCCTGGATATTGGAGTAGTTCCTATTTCCTTCAGCATCCTGTGAATGTGGAGGAGTAGAGTTGCTGCCAAATGCAGAGGATAGTCATTAGGACTGTTAAGTCTCCAAAAAGCTTAAGCTACTGATGTTGTGACTGCAGCTTCAGAGACAGAACTGAACAGAGCCATGGTTTACACGTTCATGTGCATCTGGGTCTGTGACTCAACAAATACTGCTTGTGGTGTGACCAGTCAGTTTCCAAACCTAAATTACTTCAGGCACATGACTTGCACAGAAAATCACAGGATTTTCCTAACTGAATCCGTATTTCACTGTAACCGTCTGGCTGCCTGGAAGATTCAACAACCTGAAGTCAGCATCTAATAAAAATACAAGTTTTAAGAATCTTTCATTGCCTGACTCTGTTCCATCGTTGGATTTTTTTCAGCATTGCAAGCAAACAGCTCTTCTCCAGAAGAGCTCTATGCTATACTTTGTGACAGTCCCATGTGAACACCCAAATGCTGAAGAGAAAACAAATGGCGAAAAATTGCATCTTTTTTGCTGAATAAATTTTCTCCTTGTTCATAGGTAGTATGTGGGAACAAACAATTATTGCAACACATCCAACTTGGTACAGAATTGGCTGCTGTGCCTCAGCTCTTCCATTCTGCTGAACTTGTAGAGGTGTTGCAGTGAGCAGGAAAAATGGGTCCTGCAGTTCAGCATCCACACAAAGCTTTCATTTTGAAACATGAAAAAGGAACCCCGGTGTTATCAGATTGATACTCTGATTTTTTTGTAAGGAGCTCAACATCTTTGGTGTAAAGACCTTTCTTTTGCAGTTCCCCATGCCAGAAATCCTTGTGCTTTCTCATGCTACTTTGATTGTCTAAATGTGTGAGCATAAAGGAGCTGCTGAGAGCCTCTGTTCATGATATATTTATAAAATCATGCAGGTTGGAAGAGACCTTTAAGGTTATCAAGGCCATCTCCATTTCCTCTGTGTGCTGTGGCAGATTGCTTGGAAAAAAAAGCTGAGGGAAGAAAATACCATGATGAGTGTGACAGGAACATCTTTTCCACACAGAATGATCCAAGCTGTCTGTGGCCTGTGCTATGCTTGTGACACACGTGGCAGGCTAACGCCAGTCAGGGTGGTAATGCTCTCATCTTCTGCCCTATTTCCAGAGTAAATTCCTGTCTGAGACAAAGCAAGTGTTCAGCTGATATACTTTCACAGTATCACAGTCACAAAATTCCAGAGTCAGGAAAGGGTGTGTGCTGCAGGGGCATTTTTAATGAGTTGCTTTATGTTGCTTCCAGTCTCTGAAGAACTCTTCTTAAGCAGTCAAATAGGGTGACAAGAAAGCCAGAATCAGATGTGGTTTTAATATGAATGGCACTGAAATGTGGCAGCCAAGAAGATGCTCTGTTCTCTGCTGCAGAGACTTCACTGGGAAGGGAAAAAGCCCAGGCTCAGTTTTCCTATCTGATGAATTGTGCTGAATAATTCAGTATCAGAAATGCATATATGTCTGAGTCACTGGGGAGTGGAGGGACAGAAGAGCACTGCCAGGCTGGGCTTGCATCCTGGAAAAGCTAAAAGTGTCTGCTTGGAGCTCCCCAAAAGCCTGATGAAGCCACTGGTTCATCAGAGCACTTAGTGGGTTTAATCTGTGGGTTGCAGGCTGGTCAACTTGCTTATTAGAGGTATGGGAAGGTCTGGGTTCAGTGTTGAAATTAATATGCAATTGAATTGGAGCTCTGGAATAACATCATCACATTTAGAGTAACATTGGTAATTAGAACTTAAATGTCTAATGTCTGCCCCAGGGTTTTCACCCACCCTGTCTTCTGGTCACTAACACAGTTTATGCAGTTCTGTATTCAACAGAGATGGTTTGAAACACACTGATTTATTACCATTTTGTAATGTTCTTTCTCCCATGGCTGTGTCTGCTGCCTACGGGTGTAACGTATCTTCCTGAATCCTGCTGACTAGATACTGCAGAAGGCACACTGTGTGTGTTGCTTCAGGAATTTGTGTTTCTCTAGGAGCTTCAGAAAGGCTGGAAAATAACAATACAGGAATTAGGCAACAGTGGGCAACTTGTTTCAGCACCTGAAAATACAAGTTACTCTGTGGTCTGGGACGACGTTTGATAATGTTTAAATGGTCACACATGTATCTCTTAGTTTTATGTTGCAAAGCTGATTTAGCAGATCCATGGAGCATTTGCAGAATGAAAGTTGTGGGATTCACATAGTACAAGTGTGAGGCAGCAGCAAAGATGACTTTGTCAGGATCCTAAAAGCAAGTCATTCTTGCCTTGCTGGTACTTCTCAGCATATTTGAACTCCCAGCCCTGTCTTACTTAGCCGCTGTTAACCACAGTCCTGGTGCCACAGCCAGGCTAGGGATAAACAGTTTCCACACCTATGTGACTTATGGTTTGCACATTTTTTGCTTTCCCCTCATTTGTTTGATGAGCATCTTCAAGCATTCAGGCTGCTCCAGTAATTTGAACAACTTTCACTTTTATTTTTCAGCTTTTATATCTCTTCTGCTATTTCTGAAGTTACAAAGGTGGAACTAGATTTTTAGCATCCCTTTCATCTAAGTAATATAAATTATGGTTGGTTGAAGTCAACTTTTAATTCTGTGAGTCCTGTTAGCATTTCTCAGTTGTATAATTTACTCATTCTTATCACTTCGGAAACTTTTTCATATACAATGTGCAGATACTGAAAGCAGATGTGTAGCCTTGTTAAATTGTTTGTTTTCTATGATTGTGACTTGCCAATCAAAATGAATGTCTTGTGCTTCTTGAAAGGAAGAAAACAGAAAACATTTGGTAGATATTCCTTGTGATGAAGTACTTTTGCAAGAGCTTAATTAACTTCTCTTTAATACTGAGGTATAAACTAATGTAACAATGAGAAGAAAGTGAGACTTCAGTGAGAAAACACAATCTTAAGGCAGTTGCAGGATCTAAAAAGGTTGGTTGGTGTGTGCCCTCAGATGAGGCGGGCAAGCAGTTTTTTGTTCTAGTGATGAAGGGCAAAGGTTACAGGAGAGTTTTCTGTCTTTGAAGATGGAGGAAGCTGCTTTTTCTAGCTGCTTTGCCCTGCATGCATTTTACTCTTGCTCTCATTAAGAGCTAAGTAGGATCTGACTTTTGAACTTCACCATTCAGTTCAGAGCTACTCATAGCCAGTGTCTGTTCTTCCCCAAAAGGACACTTGGCTGGGAGGAGAGGGTGCCCGCAAATCAAAGTTGGGAGATGTTTGCAGTGATACCTCAGCTTCTCTGAAGGGGTTAGGATAATGAGCAGTGTAATTAACCCTAAATTTCAGAGGCTGGACTTGACAAATCAGAGCATTTCTCCTTCTAAGGTAAACTAAATTGTTAACTCCAGGGCAGCCTTAGATTACTACGCCACTACCTGCAAACAGATCCATAAATGACAGGAGAAAGATTAGGTTGTAAGGAATTAGAGGAATTACAGCAGCACTAAAACCCATGTGAATATTAGGAACAGCTTTGCAGGACTGACTAGCAAGAGGAATAAAGGCTACATGTGAGCTGACTTTGTTGTTTCAAGCTGAGACTGCAACTGCGGTTGTTCGGTGGAGACAGTAAGGGATCCAGTGTGTGGGTGCAGCTCCCTCTGACAGCCCCAGGCTGAGTACCATCGGGTCTCACTGTTCAGTATCTACCATTTAGTCACCATTTTTCCCGTGCTGTGTTGGTACTCTGTTTGTCAATAAACAGTTTGTTTTTTTCACTTTCATCCACTAGTGTTAGTTTCTCATTGGCAGGAAGGGATTGTTGGAACCCCTTTTTGTTAGAGGAAACACTCATTCCAGAGTGTTCTCCTAAACTTTTCTCTAAACCGGGACACTAGCACAAGGAAAAGTTCCCAACGTTCGTGATCATTTGGTTGTACAAAGGGGTTGTGGGCACAGAATTCAAGTAATTGACACAGAAGAAAATTTTTCAAAGTGGGTGGTTGTCTGTCGCTGAACTTTGCTTCTTGCACAGTTTGCAGTTGCTTTATTGCAGTGGGCTTTGTTTCAGCTTTATAGCTATGGTGGGTGTTGAGTTGCCATAGCTACTGGGCATTATGCTGCCTTTATGTGGGCTCCAGGGTGTGTTCCAGGAGGATCAGGTGCAACTTCTGAATAATTGATAGTATCCAGAAAAAGAGAATAGGAATTTTGTCTTGGAGGGCATTCTTTACACTGTCCTCTGCTGTTACTGCCGGTGAAAATTTCAATAGCCATAATCCTAAGAAAGCTTCCACATATAACATCTGAAGGAATCTTTTGTTTTCATTTTAGGACATTATTGCATTGTTGAATACAGTTGTCCCCTTTTAAACATTATCTTGGGTATAAATATTCTAGTGAAAGCTTGTAACATCAGCTTCCCTGTGTGACAGGACTGGGAGTGCATCCTTCCCACAGGGCTTCTCTGCATGCTCCAGAATATAGCAGGCTCCTTTGATTTTCTTCCCATTTAGCAGAGACAGGGATGTCACTGGTGAACAGATGCATGAGCAGATGGGTTTCCATGGCCAACTGGCCAGCCCAGCCTGTGTCCTGTTGAGTATCTGTTCTCCAGCACTGCTGGACACTGAACATGGCTCTGCACGTCTGGGGCTTCCCAGCTTGGTGAAACACAGGAAGCACAAGTCCTGGGATATTAGACCGACAACCCCCATTCTGTTTGTGGTGGTTTCTTGGTCTGAGAAAACGCCCTTTTCCTGTGCCAAAGGGTGCAGGCAGTTCATGAGATAGTCTTTTTTTTCCTGAATTGCATCATGCTGTTGGTGTGTATAGAGAGGGAAGCCAGGAGTGACTGGTGTCTCTGTGTCTGGAGGTGGGGGGTTTTGCCAAAAAAGCTTTGTGCTGCAGGGAAAGTTTTGACATGTTTTGGTGACTTTTGGCAGGTCACTGTCTGTATAACCAACCTTGCTGAAGCTGAAGGAAGTGCTACAACTAGAGAGAGACATTGCAAAGATTGCAGTGTTTGTCACATAGACCTGCATTGCTGCTCCTTGCAGGCACTCTTATGTAGTGTTTCCTTTTTTTAACGAATTACCTGCACCTTCTCCTCAAGAGCCAGATGAGCAGGAATCACTGCACACAAACCCATCCAAAGCTGGGTAGCTTTTGCTCAGAATGAATCTGCCTTCTGCTAATCTTAAACTAGGCATCTGCTGGTAAAAACACCATGAAATGTTCAACCTAGGATGAGTGCTCTGCATTAAATCAGGGTCACATAGCTTACTATTTTTTTTTTCAATTTTTTTTCATTGCAGAAATCCATATAGCCAATTCTTTCCTCATTACTAGTGTATTAAATTAGCTTAGAACATTTGTGAGGCTGATTCAAACCTTAGGGTCTCCACGTCTTTATCTAAAATAATATTTTGAAAGTTGTAAGGGTGTGTATATGTATTTTATGATTTTAGTCCACTCCGTTAGGAGCAAGTCTACTTGGATTTGAAGTGTTCAGGAACTACAGTGAAAGAAGAGAAACTGAAGGCGCTTCATCATTTGCATTCTAATGGAGGTACACTGCTATCTGAGGTTATCAGACCCTTTTTTAGGACACTTCTAAGCATTCCAGTAACTTATTATAGCTTGAAGAACCTCTGAAGCACATTCAAGGCTATCAGTGCTAGCCTTGGTGACGTTAGTTGTGGAGATGCTGCAGAAATCTGTGTGTGTTGCGGTTGAGATGGACATGACATGACACTCCAAAATTCATGTGGCAATAGCAAAACCTTATTGTTCACCACTTGCTTTTATATGGTTAAAAATTGGCTGGAATCTTGGTGCCACCCAGCTCACTGACCAATAGCTGCCTCGTCAGGGATTGGCTGGTGTCCGTTCTCTGCAGCCAAGTCCCTCCTCCTCTCAGTGCCCTCTCTCCCAAAGATGTTTCCTTTCCATCACAAGTATAGGCTGGTAGAGTTAAGGTCAGGGTTACCTGTGCCTGTGAGGCTTTCAGGCCAGCTGTTAGCCATCACACATGTGTTTTGAGAATCCATTGAGATACTACATTATAAGGGTACTGGAGAGCTGAGGTTTGGGGTGACAATTGATGTCTGTACGTTGGGGAAAAACAGATTAAGTTTTGTAGCAGAAGGAGCTGAAGATGGCTGCTTATGCCCCAAAGTTTGTTCTTGCTGTCTAGCCAGGTGATTTGAATAAAAAGCTGCTTTAGTCACAAATTCTCTCCTTCACATCCATAAACCGCCCTACTATAGTAGTACCTTTGGTGCTGTATAAAGTGGTTCAAGTTACTTGAAATTTGTGTGCTGAAAGGATACAGATAGAAGAGGGGGTTTAATGTTCTGCCCAGCTTAGAAATGTGTAATTCGAAGTTAATTGTAACTGCAATGTTAATGTAAATGCATTTTTTTTGTCCTGCTGTGGCTTGGTGGCTGATGTTTAACATTTAGCACCACTTCTTTGTTATAGTGGTGCTAAATGTTAAACATCAGCCAAAAGCCACAGCAAAAATGTCTTAAAAGAAAAATATTGCAAAAAATATTTTTTGCAATATTTTTCTTTTAAGACATTTTTCTTTCCCCTAAGAGAAGAGAAATTTCCAGAGTGTTTATGCTGATAAAAATGTAATCTTCTAAGTTCAAATTTATAACTAAATAGCTTGTGCTGTGTGAAGCATGCTCTGTGTTAGTTACATAGGAGACCGGTATGGAAGCAACTGAGTATTCAGCTGCCCAGGGAGGCTCTTCTGATGCTTTGGATCCTGGAGAACCCATACTGCTGCTCAGAGAGGGGATGGATGGAGATGTGTGTCTGTGCCTGCAAACTCTGAAACAACTTCACAGTGTGGTGGTGCTGCTGCTTTATGGGACACTGCTTAGATGGAACAGGAAAGCCAAACAGCTCCAGCTACCATCTTGTGCCAGGCTTATGTTGTGGCAGTCCATAGGTACTGGTACCAAAGGGATCTGGTTTCCTGCTGCTGTGAGTTGAGTTGCTGGAGTGAGGGAACAGGATGGCACACAGAAATCCCAGCTATGTGATGAGGTGCTTAAGTGTGTGTCTGTGGAGCGACAAAGTATTGGCTACCCAAGGGAGGTGTTGTCTGGAAATGGAGATTATTCTCTGCAGTTTGCTCTGTTAATGTCCACTCATGTTACACCATTTAAAGTACTTAGTATGAAAAGAAGTTTTTAAAGTGTGAGGAAATAAAACAAGTGACTGATGGATAATGCACAAGAAAAGAGCAGAAGAAACTGGGGCTGCTTGGGGGTGGATCTGAAGCATGGAAGAGAAGGACTTTAGTTACTTTGGTCAGTGAATTTGAAAAGGCCATTTAATTTGGTTTAAATTCAAGATATCATTTTGAAATGACACCTTTCTGTTCCAGGAAAGAGAGGTAAAAGGAAGTACCTGGATTAATGGGAGAAAGATGATTCTAATGTTGAAGCCACAGGAGCTGGACATGCTGTGTGATGGCGCTTTTCAAACCTGAGCACATGCTGGGGCATCGTTCTGATTTCGTAGCAGATGGATCCATTTGAAAGATGCATTTTATTTTTGTGGATTTTTCCTGATGTTTTGAAGCAAACCTGTCAATGTAAGATTCTAGGAATCAAATTTTGGTCTCTGTATTGCAGCTGGCTCTGGGGACAGTTAGAAGTATTTTCTTGTTGAACTTGTGTTTGTGGAAAAAGACTTGAATTTTGTTCCCTGTGTCTTTTTCCTCTCTCTTTTTATGTTCAACTCTTTCCTCTTTTTTAGTGAATGTGGTCTGAAAAAAAATGGCTCTACTTATAAATAGACCTGTAATTCCATTAGACTTCTATTTAGAAGAAAATCAGGACCTGCTTTTTTCGCTGGTTTCTTACTGCCAACAAAATAATGCTTCTTGTAAACCCCATCACAAAAAGTTTAAACCTAGACTGGGGTCTTAAATTGGTTTTTCTGTGTTTTATGATAAAAATGTTCCAGCTGTCTCTAAGTGGATAACTTAAGAGGTGCATTATGTAACACCAAGTGGGTGGCAAAGGAGCACAAGTTTTGGGGTGGTGCCTAATAAGAGGCTCAGAGATCTCCTAAAAGTATTTTGTCTGTTTATTTAAAAGATTAGCAAAGATTAACACATGTCCAAAAAACCTCCAAAGCCCAAGCACAAAACCAAGAAACCCAAAACTGAGTGGTCTCTGTATTCTTCATATATATAAAAAAAATATATAAATTGGCATGGCAAGGTCCAGAGGCTGGCAGAAGGAAAGCAGCCGAATTAAATGAAATTGCACACTTGGAGCCAAGAGGATGATTAGTCATTGGAATGAGTTCTCGAAGCAAGGTGTCTTCACAGGTACTGTCTAGTCAAAGGTCGTTTGACTGGGGTTTGTGAGGAAGTAACATGGTAAAATATCTGTGGTATGTGGGAGGTCAGCCTGGCTGAGGTTCTTCTCTTCTCCAGCTGTAGCTCAGGCACCCTGTGAGAACTTCATACAAAGGTGGCATCATGGATGGATTTCAGCTCCAGAAGTGTCACTTGAATGAGCAAATATATAGCTTGATTTTTGTACTTCACAATTCGTATTTACATGTTTTTTTCCATTAATAACTTTTCATGCTTGCAGGAGGGCACATCTGATCTAGAGCTAGCTAAACAAGCACAAAGATGAGGCATGGCCAAGTGAGTCAGCAGCGGGAAAAAAGGAGACCATCTCCTGGATGCCTGGTTGGGACAGATTTGTTTTCCTGGGAGAACTCAGCTGTCTGAAATGCAGCATGTTCTCCAGTCCATGGAGAGCTGTGATTCACAGAGATCCACTCTGCCCTGACCTACAGGTCGTTCACCAAGGAATCCTACCCTGAATACATGCACAGAGAAAAAATGGTTAAAGAAGCCCTTTTCCTGTCAATAGCTCTGATAGATTTGCAAGGCATTCCATGAAGGAGTTGTTGAGCAATGGCATTGTAATTGCTGGGGAGAAGTTGTTTATGTGTGAATGAATTTCACCAGCAGAAAGAATTAGTGTCTGACTTCTGAAGGCAGAGGGGGGTTTAAACTTCAGTGTTATGAGATGATTAACTGTTACTTGCCTTAAAATAAAGGCTCCATGAATACAGAGGCAGGAGAGACTGAAACAGTGTCTGCTGTGCACTTGGTTTTGCTTTCCCTGGTGTTACTTAGAGCTGGAGTTTTACCCTGCTATTACTCAGTCCTGCCTTCACTCTGTTTTCTCACTGTTCAGAGACAGGATGGCTATTGTTTCACAGGATATTTCTGGAATTTTGTTCAGGTCATGTTTCTGTGCTTTTAGGTGCAGAAGTGCAGATATTACCTTTGTTTGGAGATGAATCTAAATTAGATTGTTTCCCTCATCTGCTCATATCTCTAACTTTTTGTAGTAACTGTCATTAGTTTGTGTAATTATATTGCCAATAAAAAGATCATGGATGGGAACCTTGGAAGAAATAAAAATAAACCAAAAGAAGATTAATGTCTATAGACCTTTTAAAAACTATTTCTACGTTTAAAAATTAATGGTTAAGAGCAGTGTGTTCAGCTTTCATGGTATCTGATGATAGTGGCAGTCCTGAAATTTTACTGTTTCCATGTTTTACACCATGTTTTGGTATTCTAGCTTTATTTATTTTTATTCTAATTTGTACTGGAAGTATCAAACTACATTCACCTCAGTGTACTACCTCATCATTTTATATTTGTCTCAGCTGGTTTAGTTTGTTAGGATAGATAGAGTTGTCTCTGTGTTCTGAGGTTATTTGTGGTTTGTGTTACATTGTGGTTTTTTTAGTACAGCTGAAAATCTCGCACGTAGTTGCGTCCAGTCAGTAGTTCCAGTGTGAAACCTTTAGAAGTTGCAGGATGTTGATGCTGGCAGGTGCCCACCAACACCACTGCATCGCTGGGCAGGGCAGAGAAAATACAATGAAAGGCTCGTGGGTCGGGGTAAGGGCAGGGAGAGATTGCTCACTGGTTACTGTCACAGGCAAAACAGACTTAACTTAGGGAATTTAGTTTAGTTTATCACCGATGAAAAATAAAACTAAATCTTAAAAACACCTTCTCCCCACCCCTCCCTTCTTCCTGGCCTTCTTTCCTGTTTTCCTCTTCACCCCTCTGACAGCACAGGGTCATGGGGAGTGGAGGTTATGGCAAGTTCCTCACACACTGCCTCCACTTTTTTGTCCTTGGTGTGGGGGCTCGTCATACTTTTCCCCTGGTCTAGAGTGGGGTCCCTCCCATGGGAGAGTCCTTCAGTGTGGATCCCTTCCACAGGGTCAGTCCTTCAGACACAGGCAGTTCCAGTCTGGGTCCCCCAGAGGGTCACAAGTCCTGCCAGCAATCCTGCTCCAGTCTGGGCTCTTTAAGATACTGCCAGGAACCTGCTCCATTGTGGATTCTCCACAGGGTCACAGGCGTCTACCTGCGCCTTCTTAAACCTGTTATTCCTGAGGTGCTGCCACTCTCACGGACAGGCTCAGCCTTGGCCGGAAGTGCATCCATCCTGGAGCTGCCTGGCATTGGCTCTGCTGCACTGAAGGGAAGCTTCTGGCAGCTGCTCACAGGAGCCGCCTCTGTAGCTCCCTTGCTATTAAAACCTGGCCATGAAAGCCCAGTACAAAGGAGTTTCCAAAATTTCCTCTGTGGAGCACACAGGACCATCCCCAAGGGACACATGATGTGACTCTTGGGTATGGTCCTGTACAGGGCCAAGAGTTGGACTGGATGATCTTTGTGCCTCTGTTCCAAGTTGGCATAATCTGTGATTTAATTATTGGATTTTGTCTTCCCAGAGACTCCCATGCCAATGGAAAACAAGCAATAGCTATGGGCTGACTGTGTTGAGCGTTAGTGTAGTGACATGCTTGATTCTGAGGGATTGTGTTAAGAGAAATATGTATGTGTGTGCATCCCTGATTTTATAAATTTCATTTTTGCTGAAACATACCTGTTACAAGAAATAAATGAAGCTCCTGTCCAAAACTGAGATTCTTCTGCACAGAGAGATTCTCCTGCCTTTCTTGCCTGTTTTCCTACACATCCCATGTTTCTCCAGTTTATTTCCACACAAAGCCTTGCATGGTCAGCAAAATCTGATCCTGACAGAAAACTAGGAAGCTACATGATGTGCAGCTTCTGATACCAGTTTTACATTTGGAAATAGGTACCTCCAAGTAATAGTTTTCAAAGAGATGTGGTATTTTCCTTAGCAGGTTGAAGTTGAAGTTTACCGGAGAGATTCTAAGAAGCTTCCTGGTCTGGGAGACCCCGACATTGACTGGGAAGAGAGTGTCTACTTGAACCTCATCCTGCAGAAGGTAACAGTGATGCTTATCTAATTTTCAGTATTTATGCAGTTTCGCCTTTCAGGATCTAGATGAACGTAAACTGAGATTTTTATTATTTTTCAATAGAGTCCTAATAGCTTTCTACAAAAAGCTTTAATTGTATGCAGTGAAGCTAGGCTGAATTTTATGCTCTCTAACAAGGTTTTGCAAAAGGAAGGCTTCATCTAGTTTAATGGTTTTTGAGAATGAATGAGACTTAGACAAGCAGTATTTCAATTAGAGTTCACTGGTGCAGCTAAGAGATAAGAGTGTAAATGCAGTGTCATAAATTGTGCTGAGGGGTTACTGCTCTTCACAACAGAACTCTAATAAAACATTTGGTGGTAGGAGCATGAAGCCAGAACTAATTATTTCTTTAATTGACTTATAGGTTGTTTGGCTATTGTGTGTATTACATTATGGCTTAGGAAAGCTGAATATTACTGTAATCATTTGAGATCACTTAAAAGATTTGCTCATTATGATCTCAGAATGGGAAACTGTTGGTTCAGGCACACATCCTGAAAAATAAATTGTTTCCATTCTCTCTCCTTCCTCACAGAAGTCTTTTTGCAGAACTTTGCAGAGAGCAGTTTTTGCCTTTACTTGGTGCTTAATAAAACCAGGATACATTTGCCACAGTCAGAATTCAGAGATATTATTACAGCTGGGTATTGCTGTCCAGAGCTATTGCACTTGCTCCTTGTAAGTTTTTTCAGGTTGTTTGGAAGGCTGTGCTAGTGTTTTCTGACCTCTCTAACATGTCACTGGTGTTCATTAGTGTCTCTTTTTCCATGTTCAAAGGGAGGAAATCTTTTCCATTTCTATCCTAAAGTGTGCTTAGGGGTGGATGTGGGTGTGTGTATGCTGCTTATTCCCATAACTCCAATTAAGCTCGTGTTAAACAATATTGGCAGGACTTTCCTTAGCCATTGGTTGTGCACCTCAACAAACAGCTGTACAAGTGGTTTTGGTGTCACCAAGTTAATGAACAAACACAGGCTTAAAAATTGTAGGTAGTTCAGTATAGTAAAGAGAGTAAAGAAAATGGCAACACCAAAATATCTTACTTTTTAGACAGACAGCAAAAAAAAAAAAAAGAAAAAAAAAGAGAGAGACAGAATGTGTTCTGCCTCATGCACATGAATGTTTTGTTTTCCCAACTTCAAATGTTAATTTCTCTGTCTGGTGCCCTGTTCCAGCTCGATTATGTGGTGACCTGTGCTGTGTGCACACGCTCTGATGGAGGAGATATTCATATTCACAAAAAGAAATCTCAGGTGAGCTTCTCCTTTTATTGCTTTGGATCAGAGGCTGGTATCCAGTATTACCTAATCCTAAAAGCTGCTCCAAAACTGGGGCAGTGGTTCTCAGGCTGTTGTCTGATAGATTCATCCTCGTGAAGCATCTCAAGTCTTTGTATAGTGACATTTCTTGCCAGTTATCTAGATGTGAGATCTAAATGTCCTTTATATCCCCTCTCAAAGAATTGCATGCTTCAGGGTGTATATCTTTGCCTGCTGGATATACAGGCAGGGGAGAGAGGGAAGGTGCCAGGGGGAGGAAGGAATATGATGCCCAACTCTTCCCCAGTCCGAGACTAAACCTGGAATTGTATGAGATCAGGATTATGAGGAGCCTTCAGGGTAAGTTTCTAATGTAGAGCTGCTAAATGGCAGACAATTTACTGATTAACAATTTATATTTTTATTATTTTACAAGACTCTTAGTCCCTTAAACTGCTCATTCATTTCATCTCCACATCAAAGGCTTTTATCTTTTTTTGTGCAGTTAATCCAGGGTTTAGCACAGTGGAAGAGACTGAATAACAAGCATAAAGGGGATAGAAACAAGAAACCTGAGGCTTCCCCACTCAATTTCAATTTGCAATGTAGATCTTGGAACAACTTTTGCTAGTTAGCAGAAATTCTTCTTTTAAAAGGCTCCTGTTGCATTTAAATGGTTGTTTCTCCCAGGCGTTTCCATTCCTTTAGTTCATGCAGCTGCTTTCGTGGCTTCACTTAAATAAACCAATGCTCTTTAGTTCTTAATCATGTTTAACCACTTTGAAAGAACTTTTGCTTTGCCTACAAACAGAACTAGCAATGCTGATTATTGTCTCTGTGATTTACATTGATTAAGCACATAATTTTTTCTTTAGGTGCTATTGAGATGCCGCATTGCACTGTTGATTTAAGCCTGTTATTTCTCATCCCTTTTTTCTCTGTTGTCTAGTCCAAATTTCATCCCAAGTTAACTTCTGCAGATGTTTTTGAGAAAAATCTGTGAATATTATTTGCAGATCTGAAAGTTAGGAAGGAGAAGATGAAGGATATGCCCTTACTGCATGTGAGCAGTATTTAGAATGAAGAGGAAGTTTTTTGTTCCTCGTTTCTAGAGGCTCCTACTGTGGGACTGCTTATAAATTGTTGTCTTCCCTTTTTGACATTAAACTTAGCAGTACATACCAGTAACATTTCAGCGTCATCACATTGATCTGTAGAGAGAGCAAAGGCAACTGCATATTCTGTGAAAGCATGTTTGCAGTTGGGCATTTCATTGTCACATCCACTATTGAGGCTGTTGGTTTTAAATGAGGAAAATCCAGCTGGTTTGGATCTGCATTTCTGCTCTGATGGTTCTTGCTTTAGAAAATGTATCTTCTCCTGCCCATGTGCAGCCAGATGTTGATGGCCTAAGATTTGCTGTCCTACTCAAGACCTATGACAAATCTGCTCTGTTCACACAAGTGGGTGCCTACTGCATGAAGCCAGTATGAAAAAGGCTGACTTTATTTTGCAAACTGCTGGCTTGACAATAAGATCTCTACAAACTGTATTTTCCTCAGGTGTGCCCAACTGGAGATTAATTTGGGAGGGTGTTTTGTCATTCATTGGCTGGTGTGAGAGTGAGGATGGCTGGAAAAGGTCCTTTTTTTAGGCATTGCTGCAAGTAGTATTTTCGAGGAGTCTGATTGCTTTCTAATAATGTTCCTGGTCTTGCAGCAACCTTTCTTTTTAATTTTATTCAATATGCATGAAGGCTGCATAAGTACAAGTAAGGAAAAGCAGCCCTCCCATGAATATCTAATATCCTATCCTTAATTATGTTTTGTGTTGAGTGATTTGTAGCAAGAATGTCACGAGCTTGACAGCCTGGTCAGATCCATAGCTTTCAGCGTGTTCACAGTGGGCTAAGATTTGACAGGTTTCTTTAATTCAAGGCTTTGTTTGTAAACAAATGTGGAAGCAAAGAAAGCTGCTTGGTATGAATTACTTCTCCCTACTTACCTACTCATTAATCTGTTTGGAATGATGAAGTCTAAAGCCTTTAGCTATTTAAACAAAGTCACTGTAGGAGTTCAGGAACTGCTTGTGAGGGAGAAATGTACAAGAGGAAGTGATAGGAAAAGAAACAGAAGCACAAGATGTGGATGAGAAACCAAGTATTTGTCTTCCTGTGAACCATTGTCTTGGTTTTGTCACTGAAACTGTGGGAAAAGCAAAAACTCTTCAAAAACGTTTTTAGTGTTAGGGAATCAAAGCATTACTTTATTCATGCCAGGGTGTTGTTCTGGCCAGGATGTGCAACAGAAATAATTTCACCCACACATTGCCTGGGTTGCGCAGAGAAAATCATTCCATCACACATAAATTTTACTAGATTTTGCACATACTTATACAGTCGAACCTCATAGAAATTAATTGGTTCAATGTTCATTGGTCACACATTACACAGTTCTTAGTATTTGGTTTCCTGTTGGTTATCAATCTCTTCACCTTAGATTTTAATTAGGTTCTCATTCTTCATTCTCTTATCTCTCTTTTCCCAGTCCAGGTGTTTCCCACCAGAGGTGATGTTTGGAGTTAATGTTTGTTAATGGTCATTATCTTTTGTGTATCTTCTGTGCTGCTCCCAGTCTGTTGAGATGTCGAGCTCATCAAGCCTCGAGTGACAAAACAGTCCCCTGAAAAAAAACTTCAATTCCCTTCCCCCTGGGGCAAAGGCAAACAAAACCCTTGACTAAAGTTATATAAAAAAAATTTTTAACTTGGTATAATTTCCAACAGTTTGAGACAGTCTAAAGAGGTGGGCACTCTGAAGTGAGTAACCTCCCCCTTTATTCCAACCAATCCCTTTCTCCCAATAAGGAATGAAATACGAGTAGATTTAAGTGAAAAGAAAACATTTTGTTATCAGACACCAATGGTCAGGGGAAAAAAGTAAATAACTGCTAGATACCAGACTGTTACAATTCAAAACCCCAAACAAAGGGAGCAAAGGGAGACCCAAGCTGCCAGAAACACCTGTTCCCAAAATGGCGCCCGCAGGAGGCAGCCCTGTGGCCGAGAGACAAAGGGAGGATGGCCTCACACTGTCGCCTTCCACATGGCGCCTCCCAGGTGACTGTGTGTCTCCGGGAACAAAGTGACAAGAGTGGCACCCCCTAGCAGGAAGGCAGGAGCCCAGAGAGCAGTTCCAGAGGCAGATGGAAACTCGCCGGCCTGTGTGGGGTCTGCGCTGCTGCAGCCGCTGCCTCCTGCCCTTTGTGGGGCGGGGGAAAGGACCGGGCTGTGGGCACTGCCACAGGCCGGCCTGGCCCCAGGAACTCACTGGTGTTTTTTTCTGGCTGTTGGCAGAGTTTGCGAAGTTTACTTTGAAACAGTTTCTAATTGCAACATGCAATTTCTGCAAGTAGGTACAGTTGCAAACCCAGAGCTGCCGTGAGAGAGAGAGATTCTCCGTAGTATTCTACCCTGAATGGGCTTGGACTGGAGCGAGGGCTGCTGCAGGTGGGCACCTGTGGAATTTGGAATTTGCCCCCAGACAGCCCAATAACTGCAGTCTTCCTAGACAAGGATAGAAACAAACAAAATGAAGAGAAAATGAAAAATGGGAAGGAAAGTCTTGGCCTGAACAAAGACCAAGTAGACTGTGAGGTGAATACTACACAGCTAAGAGCCTGGAAACTGCCTCTGCACTGATGTCAAACATGCCCACAACAGCACCGCACACACACAAGGTCTGTGGCTGTAGGGTTGTAAAGATACAGTAACAGTTTTTGGGTGCAGATAGATATGGAATTAAATAACATTATGAATCACCCCAGGACGGCAGCACTACCCTTACTGAGGGAGGTTGATTTTAGTGTGGTACTGAGTAAATAACAACAAATAAAAGTAAAGGTGTTGGGTCAGATGTTTCATGGAAACTTGCACTGTGGCATTTTACTTTGCAGTGCGTTGAAGCAACTTAAAAGCAGCTGAAAGTGGTGATGAAGAAGTACGATGGTGTACTGTAGTATGGTGAGATGTCAGGTACAGACAGGGACATTTACTGTGAAGCAATGAGGTTTTGATTACTTGCATGTGAAAACCAAGGATTTCTCAAGTGCCCCTATTGCAAATCTGCCTTTAGTCAGAAACCAGCTCAGCTGTGCTTGCAGGATGTCCGGTATCTGTAGTGTAGGTGAGCAGTGCCAGCCTGAGGTGTTCTGTAATTACTTGCCTTGTGTTTGGTGTGTCTGTTCCCAAGCACATTTAACTGAGAAGTATCTTTTTCTGCATCTTTCTCAGCAAGTGTTTGCGTCTCCGAGCAAACACCCGATGGACAGTAAAGGAGAGGAGTCAAAGATCAGCTACCCCAATATATTCTTCATGATTGACAGTTTTGAGGAGGTGAGTTCCTTGTTGCATCAGCAAAGTTTTGTCCTGTTCTAGTCTTGTGTTCTGATTAGCTGTTTTCTTGTACCTTTTGAGCAAATGTTCTTGGCCAGTTGAGGGTTATCTTCTGCTAGATCTTATTTTATTTTTATTTAAACTTCCTCTCTAATGTTTGAAGTCTGATCTTAAAGCTAAAGGATTTTGGCATCAGTGTCGATGACAGGCTAGAGCATGGCGGGCTGATGTGAGAGCTGCTCATCTCAACAAGTGATTTGCAGTGTGCACTGCCTGGAGTCTGTTTTTTTGAAAGGCTGAGGTGGAACATTCTGTTCCCTTTCAGTTTATATTGCAACTTCCTTGGAGTGTAAAGACAGCCATGGGAATCTGAATGTATTTTGATTTGAACAATTTGCATCAAAGTGTTTCATCTTGCATCTTTGGCAGGTTTTCAGTGACATGACTGTGGGAGAAGGAGAAATGGTGTGTGTGGAGCTAGTGGCCAGTGATAAAAGCAACACCTTCCAAGGGGTGATTTTCCAGGGGTCCATCCGCTATGAAGCACTCAAGAAGGTCTATGACAACAGGGTAAGGAGCTTCTGAAAGACAATGTCCTTTGAAGAAATGGTGCTCTGACTAGATTTTCTTTGCAGCTGAGGCTGTCAGCTTTTTGTCCTGTTAGATCAGCTGCATCATAGTCTGTCTGTTTTGGCTTTGAAAGTTAGCTGAAAGCTACTGTTTCTGGCTCAGATAAGTGAGGGTATTCAGGCTGGGGTATATTCCTCTGCTGTTTGCCAGAAGGAGGGAAGGTAGGGATACGTAGTCAAGAGCGTGACACAGGAACAACAGTTCTTGGAGCCCTTTTGTTTTCTTGAAAAGTTGTAGATATTTCTTTATTCAGAGACCCTTGTAATCTCCACTGTCACTGAGAGTAGCTTTCTTTGCTTTCTAAAGAAACATGAAATACCAGCACTGTCAAATTCAGAGCTTAGTGATGAAATCAAGACTCAATAAACTTCTCAAATGATTCATTATGAAGACAATCCTGAGAGATTTTTAGAAACAAACAGAAGAAATTATTACAATATCTGCTGTATCTCTAAATTTCTCTTTGCTTCTACCCTTGTCGGGGGGGTCCTGAATAATTTCCCTTCTTCCTGTTTTAAATGTGAGCCATTACACTCTTCCAGCAGGTTTCTGAGAGAACATGAAACAAAAGTTGTTTCTCTCCCACCATCATCTTGTGGCCTTACACTGTCAGAAGCTGGGTTATTAAAGTAAGTGGAATGCAGAATCATTGATGACAACATAAAAAGAAAGCCCTGCAGTGGAAAGATAAGATTTGATGTGGTAAAGTCACCTCAGAGCCTGGGAATGTTGAGATTGACCACACAGCTACTTGACATTATTTTGTTAGATGAAGTAAAATTGTTAATTCTTCAAATATTTCATTATGGCCAGAGGCAAAACTCGAAATTTTACTGTTCTTTTTACAGAACAGGAGCAATCTCTATGTTTTTGAAAATTACTTGATTTCAGTTGTTTCAAGAAAGGTTTAGATTGAATACTAGGAAAAATTCCTTTACTGGAAGAGTTGTCAAGCACTGGAACAGGCTGCCCAGGGAAGTGGTGGAATCCTCAGACTTTGAGATATTTAACAGATGCTTAGATGTGACACTTGAGGACTTAATGATCACTTAATGATTTAGTAGTGGGCTTGGCAGTCTTTGGTTAATGATTAGACTTAATGATCTTAAAGGTTGTTTCTAACCTAAATTATTCTAGGGTTCTGTAATTCTTAGTACAATACAAACTGATGAGCATCTTGGCCTTTTCATAAACTGGTGAAAATTGCTATAAATCACTTAAACTTATGGATACAAGCTGAAAACTTCAGGCATCATTTTCACTTAGCAAAACCTTGACTGTTTTCATATTGGTTTGTTCCTTTTTTCAGTTCTCAGTTCAATTTTCAGTTCAGTTGTGCTGACTGGAAATTGAACCCCTGTGTCTGTTGAGGGGATTTAAAGCTGTCAGGGTGTCTTGGTGAGCCATGCAGTGCTGGTTAGTTATGCAAGGGTCTGGTTCCTTATATTTTGGCCTTGACAGTGTGGACATAAAAATGTCAGAAATGACTTGGCACAAAGTAGTAACCCGGTTGTGGGGTGTGCTTTGCTGGTTTGAGGCATCTTGTGTGTGTATGTCTATTGGTTTTTGGACTCAAATGAGTGCCCCAGCACGCTGGGTTGTGTGCGTGCCTGCCTGTGCTCTCATGTGCCACAGTGTGTGGGCCTGGATAAAAACCTTCGGTTTCCTCTCAGTGTGCCACTGCTAACTGTCTTCTGGATAGCTGAAGGAGTTGGTTCTTCTCAGAACCTGTTTTTGTCTCTGTAAGATTACTTTCGTTTTGGAGATCACTTCAGATTGTGCCTTAAAATGTTTCTTAGGAATCATTATCCACTATGGTTCTGACTTTAATGCTTTCAGAGGATGTTATTTTCAAGTTGTAGAGCTGTAGAGCTGTTGTTACATGTTTTTCTCTCCTATCTTGATGCATTGTAGGTGAGTGTTGCAGCTAAGATGGCTCAGAGAATGTCTTTTGGCTTTTATAAATACAACAACATGGAATTTGTCCGAATGAAAGGACCACAGGGAAAAGGACATGCAGAGATGGCAGTGAGCAGAGTTTCCACTGGTGACACTTCACCATATGGGACAGAAGAAGATTCAAATCCAGACTCCCCAGTGCATGAGAGAGTAAGTAGCAGACAGAAATATTCTCTTAAGGTGAAGCCAGGAGGCAGGCTGAAGCTGGGGTTAACTCCCATCTAGGTTCTGCACTTAGGTTTGCCTATGTGTAATTTGGTTGTACTCAGTATGTGAGATGGATTCTTTAACTCAGTTTCCCCCGAGCAAATGCTGAATACAGAGATGACTGGATGATTCATACTTCTGGAGGAGTGTTTTGTTGAAACAACAGCAATCTTGATGCCAGGGAAACCAATGATTCTGCCTGTTTTCTGTAAAAAAAAACTAGATTCCACTTCTGTGCGAAGTGGGATTTACATAGAAACGTGGAATTTCTGTATTGTATAGGTTGCTTGCTAAACCTCACAGTAAGTGGTGCTTTTAGGTTTTGCCACTGAGGAACACTGCCAACATGAAGCCTGTGTAATGCTGAAGCAAAGATCATGGATCCAGATGCAGCATGGTATTCATACATATGCTTAATTTTAATGCGAGTGCAGTAAAATGCCAGTAGAATCAGACCACAGATGCTGATTTGGCCTTTGTTCAATCCTGAGCCTTATTTTCCATTAAGACATATTACCTGGTTAATGGGGATTAGGCAACATGTCTTCAAAATACCTGCAACAGACCTGGGCTGGGTAAATACCTGATGGAGTCTAGCATGGTTTTCTGTGTAAGGCAGCTAACCTGTACCATTTAAAGATCTGCAGAATGGCTTCTACAGGTCTCCATGCAGGCAGTGTGGTTTTTGTTTCTGATTTGGTAAAAGGCAACATGAGCTACTAGCACAGAACTCATTAACTGGATGTTCTTGCTCTCTACTACAGAAACATAGCTTGAAGAAATCGTGTGTGGAGGGACAACATGATATTTTGTCTCCAGGGCTTGCAGTGTCAGCTGGAAAATGTCAAATTAGATTTGATAATGTGTTACCACTGTTTTTTGCTAATGGTTTTAAGGCTGATATGCCTGTTTCTAGTTCCCCCCACAGTGTGACATGAAATGCCTCCCAAATTAAAAACAGAGACAAGCACAAATTAGAAAGAAGTGTGCTGGGAAAAGTGTCAGTTGGGTGTTACAATGCCTTTATTTATTTTTTAGTGATAGAGGGACAACACGGAGTGTTTCTGCACTCAACCTGGCTTGGCTGCCATCATTACTCCATGTCACCTCCCTCTGCATTTCTTTGGACAGTTATGAGCAGTGTCATGTGCCAGCTTAGGGAGAGTTGTGGGATTGTTAAATGGACTGTGTGAAGAAGAAAGGATGAGATAAAAGTTACTCACATCCATTAGCAAAGTAGTTACCCCTATTTTCTTCCCTTTGAAATGAAACTATTAAAATACCGCAGTCAAAGCCGGTACATCAGCACTATGTTTCAGTTCTCTCCGAAACAGGTGTACTTGGCTTTAATTGTAGTTTACTCAATGGCAACTGTTGCTCTGAAGGAAGGGTGTCTCCATAGTTTTGTCCCTAACCTCGGTTTTACCACAGACAGTTCCATCCCTATGTTTGTCATCACTTGGACTAACCAAATCTTCTGAGGCACCACAGCTTCATTTTCTCCTTCCAGTATTGAAACATAACACACATAAAAGAGAACATTGACTTCACTTCTGCCTCAGTGTGCTGGGCTCAGGAATTTGTGACTCTCCTCCCCAGGGACATTGGCCTTCCACAAGGATCCCATGGGACAGCCTTCCCAACAGGGAAGCTGCTGCCTTCTTCGTATCAAAGAAATGAAGATGCACATTTTGAGTGTGTTCAGTACAGTACATTCTTAGCATATTAAGTCTCCTGCATTTCAACATGCAAAAATAAGATTGACATTCTTGGTGCCTAAATTACTAATTTTGTGCTGTTATGGCTGTAAATCCTTGTTAAAAGTGATCATCTGAGGAAAGAAGTTTTTCATTATTCATGTAACAGTTGAGGGTTGTGATATATCAAAATATTTTCCCCTTGAGCATCTTGAGGTGATTGTTCAGTTTAAATTCTCTAGCCACTTTGATAAAACAGAGCTAGATAACAGTCATCATTCTGATTTTTACACATTAAATTGCCTTGTGGCACGTGGAGGGAAAACCAAGAGTTTCTCCAGCATTTCTTTTATTTCCCTTTCAGGTTACTTCTTTCAGCACACCACCAACCCCAGAACGTAACAACCGCCCATCCTTCTTCTCCCCATCCCTGAAGAGAAAAGTGCCCCGAAATCGAATTGCTGAGATGAAAAAGTCCCATTCAGCAAACGACAGTGAGGAGTTCTTCAGAGATGATGATGGTGGAGGTGAGAGAAGTATTGACAGCTGAACAGACTTGTCTGGAGATGGCACAGAGCTGTGGAAAGGGATCCCAGTGCGGGGTTTTCGAGAAGGTTTGCAGGGTGGAAAAACGAGCTCCACATACAGCCAGTGCCTCTCTGAAAATGAGATTTTTCACGGGCTTAAGCATCTCTTGGAAGACTGGAGCCCACAAATCCTGAATATATTAAAACTTATTTCTTTTATATGGACCCATTTGAGAGAAACTGGAGCAGCTGAGATCCTCCCCCTTTCCCAGATGCCACAGTCTCTGGGGGCACTTCTCCAGGTATAGTGGGTAGGGCAACTCAGCAACAAGTTCTTTGAATTCTGATTTGATAGTGATGCCTAGAGAGGCTACCTCGAGGTTGCCCAGGATAGAACAGAGTTCAAGGTGTTTCTCTGCCAGCCCTCATGGGTAGTACAGTGCCTGCTCTTGTGGGGTCTGATCCTAGAGTATTTAATGATAATGATGGACATTCTTTTCATTTTCATATCCTTTTCCTTCTAATATATTTATGTAAATAAATAAATTCTAGGGTTTTCAGATATTTTGAGAAACTCTCTTATTTTGGCATGAAAAAGCCAGATGCAGGTGCAGAAGATGCAGAGATGGGAGCAGGGATTTGGGTGCATCTTGGCTATGTGGGTGGAGGAAAAGATGTGGATTGTGTAAAGATAAGCATTGTCCTTGGTACAGCCAGTGCTGCTGCAGAGTTGCCCCAGTGCAGGCAGACCTGTGATGAATAGGAACAGCCCATCAAGGCCCAATTCAGCGGCTTGGCTGTGTGCAAGCATGACACACCAGGACAGTTGTGCTTGTTGCAGCTTCCAGAGTCAGCTCCTTCTGCCCTGATCATCACAGTGTTCCTGGCATAGTGGTCATGCATGGGAAGAGGTAATAGACAGCTAGGCTATACACATGTGTAGGGAAGGAGGGAAAGATTTTCACTTTTTTTTTTCCTCCCACATTGTTATGCATCTTTTTAGAGTAGCTGCTGCCACATATTTTCCTCTGTGGATCAGGGTCTGCTTTCAGTTCCAGAGCTTGGATCACTCTGGTTCAGAATTGATATGTTGACTTCAACATCTGATTTTAGCACTATGGGACAGGGCTGAATTTTACAGGACAATAGAGCGAGGATTTTAAAACACTCCAAAAATGCAGCGTGTGGCAGTGGAAGAGACTTTCACCTACAAAAACTTCTCTGGCCTACAGGGAACTCAGTATCTTTTTGTTTTAAAAGTTACTTGGGGATATCTGAACTAATTCTGAGAACAGTGGCTCAGCTGAAGGGTCCTTGGTGTGGCTCAGGATGTGCGTGGAGGTGTGCAGAAAACTGAGGTATTAATGTTGAATCTTCCCATGTCTGCTAGATGGCAATTTTCTTCAAAATAAACAATTTCTGTTTTGTTATTCTGGTGAATTTCTGCATGAGTATGTACTTAATTTCAGGGCTATTCTATAATTTCATGTTTGAGGGAAGGCTGAGTTGGTGTTCTGCTGGTACAGTGTGGTAACCCAAGCCCTCTCTTGTCTGTTGTTTTCAGCTGCTACTGCTACCATTTATTAGCTTCGGTGTAAATGGTGAAGTTTGTGCTAGGCAAGATCTGTCTGGTTTTTAAAAATCAGTTATGATAGTGTCCTGCATGTGATTTGTCTCTAAACAATCAATAGGAGGCTTTCCTCTTTTTTTGAGTTTCAGAGGTGTTCCAGTAAAGTACAATCCCTTGAGGCTTGCTGTCTCTCCCTGCCTTTACAGATCTGCACAACGCAACAAATCTCCGGTCGCGGTCCCTGTCTGGAACAGGACGCTCCCTGGTGGGCTCGTGGCTGAAGCTGAACAGAACAGATGAAAATTTTCTACTCTATGCACACTTAACATACATCACTTTGCCATTGCATCGAATTTTAACAGGTGAATTTTGACATGTGCTGTGCACAGCCTACCATGCGCGGGATTCTGCTGTTAAGACAGAGGAACAAGTATTTCTGTGAAATGCTGTTGTAAATAGGAATTTATTTCAATTTACAAGAAATTACAGATTCCAGTAAAAAAATCAGTCATTTGTAATTAAGGATGGATTTTGAACAATGCTCCAGCAAAACACATAATTATTCCTTATGATCATTGTGGTTGGTAGTCTTACAACAAGTTAGCTGGAGTTACCAAGCTTACTCTCTCTCACCACAGGCATTTTGGAATTCACAGAAGATGTATTGTTTCTGCTGGCATTTAATATCTGCTCAAGAGGGTGGCACAAAAGCCTCCATGCTCAATTACTGGCTTTGAGCTTGAACATCTTATCTGGGACTTAATTTGTTGAACATAACAGTTGCAGGAATTGGGGTATATATTGAGATACACAGAAATAGGGCATGAAATTTCTGGGCTGTAAGGCAGAATTTTCATCTGCAGTTTTTCCCTACCCACATTTGTTTTAGCTTGACATGTTGTGTAGGGCCCGTTTCCAAGGCCTTGTTGTAATCGATGTATTTGTGCCAGTGGCAGCTTTCCAAGTAGCAGGAGCATTACATGTGGGACAGAGTGAAGTGGGAAAGGTGCTCATTTCTCTTGGGTAGTTCAGGAAACCTGTACTAAGATATTAAAATCCCAGTGATAGTGATCAAAGTACTTTTTTAAATACCTTGAGTTTATTGATACGACTTCACTCTGACCCTTCTGTCCATATTGGATGAACACTTCTCTCACCTTCTCCGCATATGTCAGATGATCCAGTCCTTAGTCATCTCTGTGGCCCTTCACTGGACTCCCTCCACTATGTTTAATCCTTTACAGGTGTGGCTTGAGCCCTCTGGAGCTGGGGATCAATTTTTGCTCATGTCATCCTCTTTGTGCAGTTGTGTTTGATCAGCCTTTTTATTGTACGTTCCTTTTCCCATGTTCCTTGTTCTTTGTGTAGCCTTGAAAAGGACATCACAGCCCGGTTTCCAGATATTTCTTCCTAGTGCCCTGCCATGTTGGTTTTACTGCCTATATTTAGAAAGGTGCCCATGATTACAACATAAGTTTTAATGATCATATTCTGTCCCACTTGGACAATATGGAATTGAGGAGCCAAAAAGATGAATGTTCTTTTATGGCATCTTTTTGAGTGCAGAAATGTAGGCTTTGGGCTCTAGAATGAATGAAAGAGTTGAATTATTTGTATCCACAGAAGTCTCCTT
The DNA here is from genome assembly GCA_013397075.1 of Rhabdornis inornatus. NCBI lineage: Eukaryota > Metazoa > Chordata > Aves > Passeriformes > Rhabdornithidae > Rhabdornis > Rhabdornis inornatus. The sequence continues at coordinate 379,879 of VWZS01010865.1, read as the reverse complement.
AAGGGACTTGGGGATGATGTTGCATTTGTCCCTTCAAGAATGGGAAATCCCTTGGCATCTCTTGTTAATGGCACTTACACTTGTTTCCCTGGAAAATATTGCCCCTCCCTGTATAACATATGTTGCTTCATCCCAGTATAAATGATAGTAGATCAGCTGGCCTCTCCATATGATGGGATATATTTGCAGTTTGTCATCTTTCAGTTCCTCCCAGGTGCATCCTGATTAACTCACATTTTAGCAGGTGAAGCCATGTACTCATCGTGTTTTAGATTCCTGGTGGGCTGTACCACAATCCATGCTTATGTCTCCAGTTCTTCATGCTTTCTGGTGCTGTGCCTGCTTTCAGGAGCCTCTTAAGTTGGCTGTGTCTCTTTGTTTCTCTCCCATGCCTAGATATCCTGGAAGTGCGGCAGAAACCAATCCTGATGACATAGCAGAGAGCGGGCACTGCCTTGGAGCCTTGTTGCCAAGTGCCTATCCACAGCGGTTTTCCGTGCTAACACTACCATCTAGTGTCAGGAACATAGACCTCCACAGGAAAAAGGGAAGTCCAGGAATACCAGCCGATCAAAAGTGCCTCTTTCTTCCTTCCTCTGCTGTCACACGCTGAATGCCCACATCACTGGAGCGTTTTGACTGAAAGAGGACTTTCAGCAAGATAAAATGAGAAGGGGCTGCGTTTAAACTGAGTCAACACTTTATGGACAGTTTGCTACTGTGTTTACTTTCTAACTAAGAAGCCAACAATATGTACAGAATGTGCTAAACTTTATATTCTTTGGGAGAAACACTCTAAGAATTTCATAATGATGTGCTATTGGACATCACTCCATAGACTCTGGCCATACCCTCTCCTCGTCTGATCGGCTGTGTGCGAGAGCATGTGTGTGTGTGTGTTTGTGTGTGTGTTTGTGGGAGAGAGCAGCTTCCTGCTAAGGGAAGAAAAGGAAAAATATACATTGCTGTTTAGGTATGTGCAGCAGGTCAGGTCAGAGCTTAAAAGAGGCTGAAGATGTTCCCATTTTTCATGTGTCAGTGTTAGGACAGGTGAACTCTGCTGACAGATTTCCGTATCTACCAAAGAACAGCAACATTTTCATCCTCAAGAACTGGCTAAGAAAATGAGCCAGTGAAAAGAAGGCTAAAATGTGCTGCTATAGTAAAGCTGAGGTTCATCTCCAGTACTAATGCTGCTTATCTTTCTCTCAGCTGAGTCAATACTAGTTTGAGTCTAAAGTGAAAAAACAGGAGATTGTAATCAGTCTCCAAAGGCCTAAAACCTTACCAGTAACTCATCCTCCTGTATGCACTGGACTTGAGAGTTTGTAGTCGTCGTTGTGGTACCCTTGGTAGCCAAGGAGGGCATGGGAGCTGCTTTATGGTCAGGCAGCTTGCAGCCAAACCATCTTTGGTTGTTACGTGCTGAAGCACAGAGAGCTTTCTTGAAATACAAAAGATGGAAACATAATTCTGTTCTGAAAACTGACTAAAATTGCATAGTGGGAGGTCTGAAAATGGTGTGTCAGGAGCTCTCAGGAAAACAGCCTTATGTTTACACATGAAGTCCAGCTCTCTCTAAACAGCAGAACTGCTGTCCTTGACATTTGAAAACAAAATGATTGAATGCTGAAGTTACTGTGCTCTGGCTGACTATTTTGATGAGAGCCAGTACATACTTGGGTCTATTTAGTGGGAGGGGTGGTGTGTCCCTTGGGGCATGTGAGACTCCAGTGCATGCACAAAGGGAGAGCGAAGATGCCATTTTTGTCACTTTTCAGACTCTGAGCACCTAAACCTGATGCTATGGCATGTGCTCTGAGCCTGGCTCTTTGTCTCCCTCATACCTGGTCTTTCCCAAGTGCTTTGTTGTTACTTTCACAGTAGCATTTAGTGACTTAACCTCTCAAATAGGACTTTCTGATTTTTTTTCCTCAGGCTAGATTCCATGGAAGTAGCTCCACTTCAGCATAAAGACAGACCAAATTTGCCCTTCAGGGCAGCCTGATGACTCCAGCATGGTAAGGAGGTCTGTCTGTATTTGAGGCCAGGCCTGGAAGCTGTCATCTTAGCACAGCATGGTAGCCTTTCTTACACTGGCAGCATGAGTGTATGACAAGGACAGCTGACCAGTTTTCACTTGGCTTCAAATGTGTTGGAAGGCGTTAGAAAAATGTTCCCTTTGTCATTACCAGCACAGCCACTTTTCATGCTGCAACGTTGGAATGTTGCCTGTGGTCTGTGTGGATGTGAAGGTGTTTCCATCATCTAACCTGGTTGCCCCAGGCTTTCTCCCTGAGCCTGGGGACAGGTGGAGTCCTCACTCAGCAGCTGAAGTGCCCTCTCAAAGAACTTGCCAGGCAGCCTGGGTGGGTACCTGAGATCCCACAGGTAGTGTGCCTGGCATCAGTTGGTACAAATATTCTTTGCTGAGAATTAAACCACTCCTCAGCTAGAAAACAAGCCTCTCAATGTGCTCCTTACTCTGCACTTTCATACTGCTGGACTGGGCAAATCAGTGCTTGGATTTCCTTCAAATGTTCGTTGCAGAGGGAAGGGAGAGAGGGCTCACATTTGTACTAATAATGACAATTGATACTTTTCAGTCAGGCAGCCAGTGGAGCAATGTAAAAATGAAGTGTATCCAGATAGGACCCTCAGTGGTAGGTGCCTGAACACTTCTCAGTGGACAGGAATTTGTAATGCTCCCTTGGTGTTGTGTATTATGTTTAGGTGACTTAACTTTGTGTGATTTGAAAGACTGAGAAAATCTTGCTGTGTAAGATTTCAAAGCAAATGAGGAATGATTCTAAGTGAGTGCATTAGTTTAAAAGCTGTGCTATGGAAGGTACAGTTTAGATCCTACATCTGTGTTTCAGGAGGTATCATCTGCTTTGTTACATGTGTGTGGTTGGATTTTGATGTCTAGTGTTTGAAGGGCTGTAATGTCCTGAAAAAAGTAAATCTATTTCTTGTATCTTGCTAGTGGGATATGCTATAGGTACATTGAAGACTCACCTTTTCTAGTAGAAAAGGACTACAAGTATGCCCTCATGGACATCCATGGAAAATAGAGGTCAAAAAGTCTACTGAATGTCAATAGTGCTTTTTTGGAAGCAAAAATGTGCCAGATTCTCAGTTATTCCTTCTTTAAACAACTGTCTTGGACTTCTTATGTATATCCAGTGATTCCCACTTCTTGTTACCAAATTCCACATTTTGTTCTACTTTTAATCAAAAAGTTTTGTTTGGGTCAGGATGGCACAGCTGGACCCTTAGCATTCTATTGCACTACATCTAAAAAGAAAAGTGAATGTTAGTAAGAACCTCTTACCCTATTGATTTGGAGGAGGTTTAATTCTGTAGCTCCTAAGCAGTAAACTGGATTCAGCCCCTGTTGGCCATGAAAGTAATGGCTGCAAATGGAGCTGGCATGTCCTGCAGTGCCATGAAGGCTGTTCAGCTGTCGTTGTCTTAATGGTTGGAGCACAGTGGGTTTCATTAGTTATGCTGATGTTTGAAGATGCAGCTCAGTTAACAAATTTGGGAAACTTTGCAGAACAGCTTTCTTTCTTTTTGGAATTCTGCCATACCTCATTGCTCAATTAATTCCTTCCATCCTTCTGCCCATTCACTCCCTCTGGAGATCAAGGCTTACCACTCAAACTCTTCATAGATGTTGTATATTGATAGATGTCAAATACAAGGATGTGACTCTTTTCACCCAAAACAAGTTTTTCACTGCTATTGATTTAACCAGTATAAAAAGTTTTGTTGGTAGTGTTTTTGTATTTTTTAAAGGAAGGTCTTAAATCAATTATTTTGTGCTAGCTGATTATTTCTCTGCCTTAGAGACCACCATGTATGTGAAATTATGTTCTCTTATTGCCAGGACAAGGCAGATTCTAAATCTCCTTTTAAAAGAAGATGCTTTTAGAAACTCTTCGAGTCTTTCAGCTATCTTGGCTAATCCTGTTTGTGTTGGTCCCTGTTCCTTCTCTTTTTATTCTCCTGGGCTTCATTGTATACAAGGCTTGGGCATGTTGGGCTCTGGATTGCTGTTAATATTTTAATAGTTTTCTATTTCTGGGCATGCTGTGCTTTCCAGAAAAGAGAATTGTTTGCACAGGTGGCTTTTCACAGTAATATATTTTTCCCAAAGTATTATTTAGACAGTGAAGTCCTTGGCTCTGCAGACAGATTTCTTCCAGCAGACCCTCATGTACAGAATCCAATCTGGTCACTGAAGTTCTGTTTGGATGTGGAAACCAGGGAAATAGACTACACCCTTAGACTATTGACCTGCTTCTTGCCAGTCATTAATTTTTCCTCTTCAAGATGATTGCTTGTCCTGTATTTTTGTAGTCTGAAGCTTCCATATTAAAGACAGATGTAAGATAAAATCTTCAGAAGTGCCTAAGCCCTGTCATACCCAGTGGGGTTTAAGAACAAATTTTTATTTAGGAAAATAATTTATTAGTCCTAAATTCTATCTGTGTTGTATGTAGCAGTGTCAAGAAATGGCAGGTTTATAATTCTTGGATGAACAGTGTCTCTCATATGAATTCACCCTTTGTATTTGAAAAACTCTCATGGTTTCCAAAGGTCATGGCTGAAAGCTCTGGAAAGTGGATTTCCTGTGGTCACAGCAATCAGATGTCTGCAAATGCCTTACACATTCTGCAAGGTATGACTGCAAGCGTGTGGTGCTGGTGTGTAGAAATTCAGTGTCAAAAATAGGTACGGTAGAATCCAGTTAAAGGCATGGTGATATAAGTAGCTTTTACACAAAATTTTAAACAAGACTATTTTACACCAGAATGTAGCTGTTTGGATACTTGGTCAAGATAATACGAGTCTTCAAGCAGGTTGCAATGTTGAACGTTCTCTGTGTAAATATATAAATATTCTCAGCCTAATTTTGTCAGCCTAACACGTTGCATGGTTTGGGTTTTATTTGTCTCATCGATCATTGGTGTTGCTTAAAAGGTGATGGGTTGAAAATTGTGCTGGCACTGTACTGAGCCATTTGAACAAAGAGCAAGGAGAACGTTGTGCACCAAAAATAAAGTTGACTGTGCTTATGGCAGCAGTGAAGAAAGTGTTAGACCCTGCAGCAAATAAACAGACCTCTTTAATGACCATGAACTCTGTTAGTGGTGTTTTCTCTCTACTATGCCTGGTGGTGGTGGAGTTTGGATGTATTCCTTCCTGGTGGCAGGCACCAGTGGTGGAATAGTGCTCCGTGGCACTCATGTAGGCATTGCCACATGGATATTCATGTGGCAGAGTGGCCTCATTGCTCTTCATTCTGATTGCACTTGGAGCAAAGCCCAACTTCTGCTTCTGCTACGCAACCTCTGAGTGATCAGTCCCTCACAACTTGACATTGGATAAGGGGAAAGAAGGTAAAAGTCACTGTAGTCCTGAATTTGTTTACAAAAGGTTTTTGTTCTTGCCTTTAGAACAGCCCTTCTAAACTGATCTGTGGTTTTCTATAAACTTGATGATATAGTCATAAATATTTATGTTTGTGCAGTGTATAATAGTGAGGACTGATGGCTGTAATGGTTTCTTCCTGATTAATTCAGGAAGAACTTCAATGTGGGTTTGTGCATTGTCACAAAAATGAGATTGTGTTTAGATCTGCACTGCTTACGCTGCCTTGAATTGTGTGCACTGGCAGGGATCTGCCTTGATTTAAAAACATGCAAGGCTCTGAATCTCCCTCTCCACTTGATTTTTGTGACTAAAATTTCACAATAGAAGAAACCTGCAGGGGATTTTTCTGTCTAAATTAGTTAAACACTCCTTGAACAAATATTACCAACTATGTCCACAAGTTGATGTGCTGATGATTTCATTTCAAAGAATCCCAGACCAGGATATTTTTTGAATCCATGTGGTAGGTAGCAACATTTATCCTAAGCCATGTGTGATAACTTGGAGACATGTGGGATATTAGGGAGAGTTAAAACAGAGAGCTTAAGAAGAACAGAATGTTTCAGTTCTTTACATGGGTATTTGAGCAGATTGTTGGCAGTGTTGTTTTGTGACTGCTCATGCAACTGAGCAGGAATCTTAGCTGGCTGGGAAATACTAAAATATGGCTTTGAAACAGACTGTGATTTTTTTTTTTTTCCTTGAATGCTTTAAGTTGAAAGGTTTCAAAAGCAGCCATAATGGAGAAGCATTATTTAAATCAGTACAAAAGGTAAAGAGCAGTAGAACCTCACGAGTGGTGGTAATAAACCTCCCCTGCTTGGTTAGTCATTCAAGAGTTTGGACAGGAAAAGGGCTTTGGGCAGCCAAGTTAACTCCTGTTCTTTTGTCCTGGATTGTTGTGTCCTGCCTGGCCACACCTGGAGAGATCCTCCCAAGAATTACCCTAATATTACTTGGCACACAAGTTTATCATCAAGGTCTGATTATTCATAGTAAAGTCAGATTTTGGAGATTAAAAGAAAACTAGGTATCTATGTTAGCAAACAGTTCTCAGAAGTGTGTTGTTCCTGAAACTTGTAACGAAACTTCGCAGGAAGCAAATGAGTAAAATGAAGGAAGAAATGGGTCTGATTTTCCATTAACAGTGTCAATGAGAATCTGGGAGGAGCTGATGCTCCTCAGTTAAGAAACCATTAAAATACATCAAGGAAAATATGAGTTAATTCAAACTGTCCCCAGCTTGGTTCCTTACAGAGGTAAGTATGAGATCTAGTGATTTAATTGTTGGAAATAAGTAATTTATGCTTGGTTATGCCAGGAAACTCTTGCCCAAGATGAGCTAGTTGGCTTTTTCTAGCAGGGTTAATGTTGACTGAGGTGATGGTATGAAAACCAAGAGAGATGATCCACTCTTTTGTTCAGGCAAGACAGAAGGGTTTGTGTGCAGAAACAGGATTTACTTATGTGAGGCACGTGCCCTTCCGCTGCAGAAGATAAAGCTGACCTGCCACACAGGTGTCCTTGGACCTTCACACAATGTGTACCTCATGGCACCTGCACAGAAGGAAGGATCTTTAGGCAAAACCTCCTGGTTGGAACATACGAGTGTGAGGGGTGGGAGAGAGCAAGGATGTGCCTGTTCAGCAAAGCAGATGGGGATGCTGCTGCTCCTGGGCAGTGTGAGCATTCTGCTGGAGCTGCTCCATGGATGAACTCGAGGTAATGACATAAATGTTTGAATAATAGGTGTGCAGATAGTTCAACTGCATGTTCCTGAATTCACTTCAAAGAAACTGTTCAAATGAAAATGGGAATAAACAGTTTTAAACTCTTGTTGAAATGAATGGTGCTGGCTGATAATTTTCTGAAATACCACATCTTCCTGCACAGCTCAGCGGAGAGCACCTACACTGCAAAAAAAGCTTTGTCTGAAAACGTTAGTTAGAGCTGCACTAATGCTTTCCCTGTTGTAAGAGCCTGACAGAGAGATGGACGCTTCAGCCAGCTCTTAAAATGCTGTTTATTGCACAGACGAGGTTACAGCAGTTGAGGGTCGTGGGTGAGCCTATAGCTGCTGGCTATAGGCAAGCTGTGTGTCCTGAAGCCCAATTCTATTTCTGGTTACAATGCATTATATACTTTTCATTAAAGAGCATCTTAATACATGACTACCAATCAACATCATACACAATACCTTTTACATTTATATATAACCTATCATAGCTGCTAAAATTACCGTATTATGTTAGTGACTAGCCAATCATCAGATTTAGTAGTTACATGTTAAATTTTGGGACTTGTTCTGCAGTGGAAATTTCTGAGATCTTTTCTCTGCTTGCAATATTGGCTTTCTTGTTTGCCTGTGAAAATCCTTTTGTTTGGTAAAAACATCTTTTGTTTGAGGTGGATTTATCCTTTGCTCTAAGCCATAAAAGCCCCTTCCAACTCACTCGCTCTTTGCCTTCTAGTTACCCACTAATTCTGGCTCACCAATTATTTTCTTCTATATCAAAACTTGCTTTCATTCCTATAGAACCTTCTGTATATCTGCAAAACTCCTCTGTTAAATTCTCGTCCTTCCCAACACCCTGTTACCTGTTTATGCCAACATTCAGGTGATTTATGAGTATTTCACAATGTGTGCTGACTCACATGTGCTCATCTACCTCCCATCTCCCCCAGACGTTAAAGTGTGGTTATGATTGCAGTTCTGCTTTTCCTGCTGGAGCAATATCACTATGGAGATACAGCAAGTTTACAAGTCTACAGACTTTTTGAAGTCCCACACTCAGCCTTTAATTCTGATGCAATCATTGTGTTCATCTAAACCCTACTGGAAATAGTGAATGCCTTAAGCCTTCACTGAGTCTAGACGCTTTCCTTCGCTCCTGAATGCCGAGAGAGGTGCCAGAGCCTACTCTTTCATCACTGCAAGTGTCAGACTAAGTTTTCCTTTGAGAAATAGAGTGATAGATGGATCATCAGGAGCAAGAAGAATTATTATTATTCAAGTTTTCATCTCAGAAAGAGGTGGGAATGCCATGCTTCCTGCTATGGGTGTCTGTGGTTACCCTGCCCAGCACAGGAGATCAGCACAGGTGTCATTTCTGACTTCACTGGAAAGGTAAGGAAACAGAGATTTCATAAACGGCCAAAGTTTGGTATGTAAACCACCAGTGTTAGAAATTTCTTTTTACAATGAACCATCTGCAAGCTTTCATTGGAATTGCCATCAACAAAATTGCTATTTGCAGGTGAGAAGAATGCCCCTAAGTGCCCACCAGTCCAGGTAGGGCTCAACCATAGTTCATAAAAAAAAGTTTGTAGTGTATTATGTCATCCATGCTATAAGGTAGTAATCTAAAGTCACACATTTTCCTCAGTGGTACTACCTGAACAAGAAAATTATGTTTGTATCTTTGAAACCTCTGCAGACTTCCAGAGATTATAAATTTCTTTCTCTCTCAATAAAGGTTATGATGTCCCTAACAATAATACCCACTAAACTGATTTTTATGGGTATTTATTCTGATTATAATCTATTTTGATTGTAATCAAAATTAATATCCATATGCAGGATGCACATATGCAAGTAAGACTTTCTAAATAAGTGTGCTGCCTGATAAAATGAGCAATACACAAACCTTACAGAAACTGGGTAAGTATATTGACTACTTCAAACGTGTAAATTCTGCTGCTGCTTCTTATTCATCTTGTACAGCCTTTGGTTCCTTGGTGCAACTGCTGTATTTCATGCAACTCATTCAGCTTCATATGCTCACAGTAATGCACTGTAGCTTCTGCAGAGGCTTGCCTTGCAGCCATCATCTCCTGAATAACTAAGTAATCCCAGCCCAAACCAGCACACCTTAAGCTCTTGCTGTGCTCTTGACATGAATGGTTCCAACTGCTGCATGGTGTGGTTGCTCTCACCTGCAAGAGCATTTGCCTGCTGGATCAGGAAAGAGCCTGATTTTGATTAACATTCCATTCTTAGAGTGTTGCATTTTCTTAGTCTTAGACTTGATATCTTCTGCATGGTTGCTTTTGCCCCTTCCTTTTATGCAAGTGATAAAATCTTTGGTGATTAGCAAAGCATCAGGCATCAGATGTTCTAGATTACCCCAGCCAAAAAGAAAAATAATTCTGCCCTTGAGAGCTGTTACTTTGCTTTTTCTTTATGGCTGCCAGAAGCTTGGGAGACTCTAAACAGTGATGACACTCTTTTTAAGTAGAAGGAAGAAAGAAGTGTCCAAAACCTGGAATAATGTCAACATGCATCCCAAGTGCATGAAGTTGAATTATACTTGGCATGACAAGTCTGTGGCAATTTTACTCAGTGCAGGTTTTGGGTGTTTTTTCTTGTGTTTGCAAACTGTCACGAACCAATGAAGGAAAGAATCACTTTGGCCTGACCTTAGGTTAGTGCCTCTGGGCAAGATCTGAAGTAAGTTCAGCAAGGGTCATCAGGTAAACCTAGATTTGTGGCTTCTAAATCCTTTAATATTTATGTGGAGAGTTTGGAGGTCAGTCTCTCTACCAGCATGTGAGCCCAGGTGTTTCCTCTGTCCTCCAAGGCAGCCCCAGCCCCTTGCTCCAAGCTGGCTCAGCTCACTGACCTTACAAGGAGGAAGCATTTTGCTGAACTAGCTCCAGATTTCCAAGTCAGGAATGGGCAGGGCAGGACATTCCTTCTTTTAGTAGCACAATTTTCCAGGCAGGAGTTTACCTGCAAGCAACTGGTTGTACAGTTCATTTTATTGATGTGATGCTATACGCTCAAAACGAAAGTGATTCACACAAGACAAATGAATCTTCCATTCATTTATTCACATTTTCCATGGATTTTTGTACATGTCCTCAGTGTACCAGAACTAATGAAAACATTAACATACACGTTATGTAAAACTTAAGTATCCACTGAAAAATTCAGAGCATTTTGAAATCTACTAACTAACAAATCATCACATTCAGCATCTTCATTGGATTTAGACTAGCTCATGCCACTTTAAATTGTTTAATGTCAGTCAATTTCTGCACACAGGCACCAGCTACAAAATTTTATCAAATGCAAATAAGTTAAGGCATCAGAAAGGAAGTCTTTAACGACAGTTTAAATGTTACAGTGCTGCAAAGGGAGCTGAACTTCAGTTTTAATAGCAAAGCAAACCTCCTGATTGGTTTATTTTCTACAGTATGTTCATTTGAACTGTAAATTTAATATAAATTTTCACATCTATCAACCAAAAGGCCTTAGAGGAACACAGTGTTGCCCTCCCAAACAGGTAACTTTGAATACATTACCAAAAAAAAACAAAAAAAAACCCACCAAAACCAAAGGAACCCCCCAAAAAACTAAACCTTGCATACTGCAATTTAATATTTTAAAGTAAAATTCAAGCCAACTGAAATAATCTCCCTTAGAAATTATTCTGAGAATTAAAAGAAGTAGAGATGTTTATTTTCCAGCTGAAACTTCAAAATTAGAGGAGGAGGAATGGATAAGACACTCCAACATCTACATATAGCTGGAACAACAAAGGCATTAATGCAAATTTGTCAGAAACATCTGACAAATGCATCTTTCAGATCAAGATCAGGTGTCTGATATCCAGCTGTGAAATACATTACCAACCAAAACATAGGAATGCCTCCTTGAGCTGGAATTCTGATCAAAATTCTTCCCTTGGATAGCATGTGCCAGTTTGTTATGAAGGCAGCAGTACGCTGATGTCTGTGCTCTCCATTAAATTTGCTTTTTCATTTAAGGCCTTTATTTCTATTTAACGATCTCTGGCCTTTTTTTGTATTTCTGTAATTTAGTATTTCTTAAATAGAAACTGAAGCATCATCAAAAATTTCCAGCAGTGCTGGAAAAGGGCTGTGCTTTATACCTGAGCACCAAGTTTGTCTGTGTGACTAACTTTTCCTGCTTCATAGTCCACATAATGGTATGGTCACCATGAATTGATAGATTAAAATCTGCTGTGCAGGGAAATTCTTCCCTGTTCTTTTAGAGGCAATTTTCCCGATGTAAAATGTTCAAAATTGTATGTTTATGCATATATTTGACATTCTAATGACGGTGACATCCCATTTTATTAGCTTCCCCTGGCTCTACTGATTAAATACACGCACAGAAGAATCAGGTGTTACTTGCTACAATGGCTAGGGTAAAGTTTAATTCTTTCCAACACAATTTATTATTGTTCTACTTATTTTTCCATTCACTCTGTGCCCTCTGCTTGGAAACAAGCCAGAGAGGTATTGTCAGAATTGGGCCACATCCATATGTGCAAAACCCCACAACTGCTCCTCTTCAGAGGCAAAGCATAAGGAAAAAAGCGTTAAGATTATTTGATTGGTCCACATTTCTATGGATGAAGGAACAGTTCCAAATCCATGAGCTTTTGGAAGTAAGCAAAGACAAGGCCAAGCTTTTATAGACAGAGCTGTTCTTTATGGGATGTACAACCAGAGCTCTGTCTATAAACCCTTCTGTACAGAGACAGGGTTGAGACACTACAGTCAAAAAGACAAATGCAAAATTAACTAAGCCCTTAGACCACAGCCTGGACTAAACTGTTAGGCAGCATTCTGCTTTTCATTCATACACATTGAGACACACCTGTCAGCTTTGGGCCTCCAATTTAGGTAGCAGCAAGACTTTTTTTTAAAAAACATTTTGAGGAAAGCAATGTCACTGACTTTTAATGTTTTAAGTACTTAGCCAGATGCAAAAAGAAACCCCAAAAGGCACCAGTTTATTTTTCAAATATCTCAAATGGCATCTAAGCTCCCTTCACACCTCCAGTGTTAAAAACTGCAATTCTTGTACACTAAGCGTGGCTGAAATGTGAGCAAAGGCCTTTGTTTTGGAACTTTGGTCGACAGGGCTATAGATAAAATCAAGATTTTCCTCCTTTTAATGAGAGGAAGAAAAGGCCATAACCTGAATTGTGCAGTGAATTAGGCCTAGAGGCAGCCATTTGCTCCCCTCCAGAGCAGGGGTGCAGGTGAGATGTGCTGCACCTCATCAAATGGTGTTATTCCTTGTTCCCTGCCCATAGGATGCCACTGCGCTGGATTTCTAGGTCCCCTGTATGAATTGTGTCACACTGACTTCCATCAAGGAAAGGGGTTTTTCCTCTGTGTCACATTAGCCAGAGGCAAAACAGCATGTTTGTTCCATCTTGCCAGAGCTGGTCAGTAAGACACATCTGAGAGCAGTTCAAGTTTCATATTAACATCAAGCTCTTGGAGAAGTCCCAGAGTTGGAAGCAAAGTAGAAAAAGTTACTAGGGAAGGAGTGTCCAACAAACATTTGAAAAAAAGAAAAGGATTAAACCACCAAACACAGCCTAACAAAGTTGAGAGCGAAACCAAGACCAGAATGAATGTTCTGATCCCCAAGTTATTGCCACCAGGTTAATGTTATTACAGCTGAAAACTATGTTTACAAATTACCCCATGCTCCCCACATGCAACAGAAAGCTTCTGCCAAAGCTGCACTCTGCTGCTTTACTTAATGCAGTGCAGCATAGCATTTTTATCACATGGAAAAATACATACTGACACGCACCCTTGTGCATGTGTCTCCTGGCAAGGGCCACAGGCAACAGAAAGGTCTTTACAAGTCCTGAAGTTTGTTGGTGGGAAGAGCTCTCTTCAGCAGAGTACCAGCAGCAGGACCAATGCAGCATGTCCAGCTCTGCCTCAGCTGGGTTTCGGGACTAGGGACAAACACCTCGGAAGGACCATGTAGAAGTGCAACCCTTTGCCTCTGACCTGTCAGAAGCCAGGGGATGCCAGCATGTCCAAGATAAAACTGTCTTCCAGTTGTCTGCTTGTACTATATTGCACATCATTTGCCTGTTGCTACAGTAAGAACAGAACTGACAGTTCCTCTGAAGGAACCACTACTGTCAACAAGACTACACAAGCAAATTCTCTTTTAAATATCTGCAGTCTCTGAGTCCTGAAAGCACGTATGTCTGCAAGGGTACAGACCCAGCACAATGGAGATCATCACTGGTGGGGTGCAGTAATGTCACTGAGTCTAAAAAGTCATTCTCACCAGAATACAACAGACCAATTAAAAATCTGCGGTCTTGAAACAGTTGCAACAGGTAGACTTGAACAGACTCCCTTCCCAAAACAGGAGGCAGTTGCATTGTATTACAGTCTGTGAGGAAGCTCTGGTACCATGTTTTTGTACTCAGATTTCTGTCCATTTGGTTGAATGGTGCTAAAAACATACGCTTGGATTTACATCCATGTGCTTTATCCAGAAGACATCCTGAATTTAGGTACTGAAAATGAGGGAGCACAGTCCAATACTTGTGTTCTATTAAAGCTTTTATTAGCTAGTGTAGCTTTTCCTCACATCATTTTTCCAAAATTCCTATAACAGTTCTTAATATCAGAGTAAAGAATTAAATGTTCAAGTGAAATTAGGGAAGAAAAAAAGAGCAGCAGCAGTTTGGCAACAATTCCACAAATTATGGACTGCAACTTATTTAAGCCTCCTTTTTCTCCAGTAAGATTTTGTGCAACTCATCTGCATCCTCACTTGTTTTCACTCTTATTAGCATAGTGACAGGAACAGCTGGATTCTTCTCATCAATCGGTGGATTAGGAACACAAACTATAAGAACATTGTTTTTTCCGGTTCTTGTACATGGCATCTTAGGTGGAATTAGAACATTCAAGAGTATATTTCCTGCATTTGAGGAGGGGAAAAATGATGATTAGCCATATTTTAGCTTTTACTGCAATACAGTGTTAGTATAGATACTAACTATAGATTTAGGGTGATGTTCAGAAGGAAGGCAATTCACAAACATCATGTATGTTTGTCTTCTTCTTCCCTAAGCATCTGTTCATGGCCATTGTTCTCAGATTTCTCTCCTCACTAGAAATGAGAAAATCTCTGCAAATACTGCATCCTCCTTTTTTTAAATGGAGGAACCTGAATATCAAATGACAGCAGGGACACACAGGAGAAAGGGAAGGGGACAAGGGAGAAGCAGCAAATGAGGAATCCATTCAGTGTTTAGTATATGCCAAGTTACTCATTCTGACCACCAGAAGCAGTTCATATGCAGAAGCAAAATGTTCTGATACAGACAGACATGTTAATCTGGACAAACCAGGGTAAAAACAGGTACTTTGTATTGCCAAACATACACCATAACCTTTTACTTCTTGCACTGCTTCATGTGCTCTCTTTTGTAATGCTCACTAGAGGCATCCAAGTGTTTGTCAGTATTCTAAATGATTTAGGAAAAAAAAAAGTAGAAAGGATTTCACTAATTATATCTGTTAATGCTGTGTAAAAAAAGACCAAAAAAATCCTAACGCTTAGCAAGGAATTTCGACATCAAGACTTGTTACTGGGATAAATGTACTTACCTAAATTGGTATCTGCTCGTACTAAGAGTTGAGTTTTTTCATTTCCTGCTGGTTTTAAATGTAATGTTCCTACACCTTTTTCTTTAAATTCATTATCCTTTTTGTAGAACAGTTTGCACCTGTGGAGAAAAAAATAAATCCCAAATCCTTGTTCGTGCAGCCTTGTAGAGATGAAATACTAAGATATCCCCCAGATACATGTACCCATCTGACTCACAGTAACAGTAATCAGGATTTAACATGCTGTGAGTAACCTAAATCTTTATTATTCTTGA
This sequence comes from Rhabdornis inornatus, assembly GCA_013397075.1. NCBI lineage: Eukaryota > Metazoa > Chordata > Aves > Passeriformes > Rhabdornithidae > Rhabdornis > Rhabdornis inornatus. The sequence continues at coordinate 364,745 of VWZS01010865.1, read as the reverse complement.
CCTTGTTTCATGTGCTAATGGACAGCACTTGCAGATCAAAGAGAAAGTGAATTAATTCTTTCAGTTTTGAAATGATGAATGTATTATTTTCAGGGAAAAGTAAAAGGCACGGCAACCTGTACTCAGAGTCTGTGAGGAGCAATAAGTGTAGGCTACTTTTAAAAAACACTAGAAAGCCATAAGAACTTGCTGTATCATTCTGAAGTTATAATAGGACTTTAACGTACAATTTATAAACATTTTTTAAGTGAAGCTCTAATAAACCTAAAGCCATTTTAATAAAGTAGCACACACTTCCTTTCAGATACAGCTAATGGCTTTTTGTAGCAGGAAAAATACTGTGCTGAGTGTCAAGCAGACACGCAATTACTTGGACTACTGAACATACTCTGGAAAACTGCTTCTAGTCGAGCCAGTTTCATTTTGAGCTTAAAAGCACAACTTGTTCACTCCTTTATATAATAATCAGCATTTTCCAACTGAAGAGTCTTATTTTAAGCTATGCAAATCCACCCGGGGGATTTTCCAGCAGTACTGTATAAAATTTCTGTGGTAAAGGTCCTGCAATTTAACTGTACAAAACCTGATGAAGACAGAAACATCTTCACTTTTAAAAAAGCTGATCATGTGTACAACACAAACTATTAGAGTTGTGTGCAAGATACAGAAGTATTTTAATAAGATCCTACACACTCCTGCCTGTAATTAAATTTTTTTATAAGTTCTTATTCTACGTGGACTCCTAACAAGATTTATAATTACGAAGTCTGGAACATGTCGTTAATTAGGCACTGAAGTGGTGAAGAACAGCAATATGCTGTTTATTTTCCAAGTTAAAGTCACTTACTTCTTTGAGTAGAAAGCATCATCTTCTTTTACTTCATTAACGATGACTTTTGGTGGCTCTTCTTCCTCTTCTTCCCCTCCTTTAAAATGGAAGTTTTAATATGTTAATGTTGTGAGCACAGATTTTGGCTCTGTATTGGAAGTCCCTTATGCCCACCATGGTTGACATGGACACATGGCTGGTCAGTGACAACCAGAAGACCTTTCAGTCCATGTGTACTCTGCAGCAGCTTCAGCTACAGAAAAAAAGGGTTACTTGCTTTTCATTCAGCTCTTAAAGTAACTTCATCCTCACCTTCAGTTTAAGTGGGATGAAAACACCCAATCCATACCAAACAAACACCAGCAATATAAAGCTTAGTAAGTTAAAAGCTTCTGTTTGAACAGAAACAGTTTTCACATTTCAAAGACCAAACACCACAAATGGGCTCAAGTAAGACACAATAAATATTTCCAAGAGCCAGGTTTAATTTGGCGGAAGAGAATTAGTTGCAGAATGACAGATAAGAGATAGTGGCAGATTATGCCTTTCCAGCCCCTCAGCTACTAGGATTTCTATCAGCCTATTGTATCCAGCACAGGCAAAGAGCAGAGTAAAGCTGTCAGGTACTACTTAACTTTGTTGGCCTCCTTACAATCTACTAAGTAAAATGGACTAAATTGTTCTGTACCTCATGCTTTTTACTGCAGGGATCTCTTGATAAACCTACTAGGAAAAGTAGTGGGATTGAGAAATCCAGCAGGCTCAAAGGTGAATCTATCAGCTGCTTTAAATTTCACCAATTCAAGTCCTGTCCTCAGATAAAGGATTATATTATATCAAGTATAAATCTGACAAAAGTATGTAAGTCCTGATAACACATACTTCTGGTGTTGCTTACATAAGGCTGGGTTCTCCCAATCAGGGGTATAATTCTGCACAAATTCAAGAATGATGATGACCACAGAATACAGAATTTCCTGAGCTGGAAAGGATCCACCTAGATCAGAGTCCAACTCCTGGCCCTGCCCAGAACACCCCAACAATCCCCCCCTGTGCCTGAGAGTGCTGTCCAAACGCTCTTGGGGCTGTGACCATTCCCTGAGGAACCTGTTCAGTGCCCAACACCCTCTGGGGAAGAACCTTTCCCTGATATCCAACCTAAACCTCCCCTGACATTACACCATGCCATCATCTCGATGAACTTAATATTGCATTTTCTTAGTATTCTTAAGTCACATATACTCACAGTTGACCATTAAAATAACTATAAATAGAAATACGTAGAATTTACCTTTGTCATCATTATTGCCACTGTTTGTCTGGGCTTCCAGTAAACTGGTGGATGCTGTTGTGACAGACTTAGCCTGGTTTGCATCTTTTCCAAACAAACCTGAATTCCCAGGAGAAAATGAGAAACTACTAAGTGTTCCTGAACCAAGGGAACCCAAAACAGAACTGTCAACACTCTTGCCAAAATTCAACGAGACAGTTGATGTAGCTCCTAACAATGGGTCTCTTTTTTCTGATGCAGCTTCAGGTTTTTTGTCTGAGGTATCCTCAGTTTTGTTGTTAAACAAAAACGTGGAGCCTTGCTGGAGCTTTGAACTCCCAAACACAGGAGCAGCCTGCGGGCCAGGGGTCTTGCTGCTTTCGTTCTCAGAGCCACTGTCACTGCTGCCTCCATGCTGCTGCTCAATGCTCGCCAAATACTGCTCATAGTCCCTGAAGATGGGGGTCAGGTCACACAGGGGGTTGGTGTTAACATGCTTCACGATCCAGTCGCGCACAGAGCAGTTGAGGGCAGCCAGCTGTTTGTGGTAGGTGCCCGAGCCATGGGCCGTGCTCAGGGCGCTGCCAGATGAGCAGGGCTGGCTGCCACCGTTGGCTCTCGGGCTCACGGCGTTTTTCTCAGCAAACACAGTGGCACTGGGACCATTTGACATTGGAGATCCTGTTACAAGAAAAATCACAGAATTATAGGATATCCTGAGCTGGGAGGGAACCACCAGGATCACTGAGTCCAGCTCCTGGCCCTGCACAGACACCCCAACAATCCCACCCTGTGCATCCCTGGGAGCGTTGTCCAAACGCTCCTGGAGCTCTGGCAGCCTTGGGGTTGTGACCATTCCCTGGGGAGCCTGTTCAGTGCCCCACACCCTCTGGGGGAAGAACCTTTCCCTGATATCCAACTTAACTTGTTTGGTTAATAAGCTCTGGTTTAAAAAACTAACACAACAAAACAACACAGATGCTTTGCTGACCCAGTGAGAAATATGGCTTAGAACTTTTTTTTTTTACCCAGAAAGCACAGCTCTCTTAAAAGCCTAATTAACATGCTCACTATTTCTTAATCAAATCACTCATCCTTACTCAGCTGAGCTCGTTCTCTTGAGTCACCACACTGTGCCCCAGCTACTGCCATGCTGGTGAGCAGACCCAAGTTTTAATTTAGACAAGCAAGTCAGGGATACACAAAGTAGATGGAGCACACTGGTGTATGAAAAAATTCAAAGACATCCTGTACAGGACATTAAAAAAAGTATGTGTTTTATATATTGCCAAAAATCTAACAACTTCAGCGAGCTATAACACTTACTAAATCAAAATACTCAACTTATCTCTTGCTATTTGTGCTTTAAACCACCCTGAGTGCACTAGCCCATAATTTTACAAGCTTTTGAGCACTTCTGTATAAAAACTCTAAGAAGCAAACTAGAAAAAATCTCATTGAATATTTTGGTGTCCCTTAATTTATTCTAGCTCACTGAAATCTAAGTTACTGTGAAGTTCAAACTCCAGCATTTCTATTCTATGGCATGGTGACTCCAAAATTCTGTGGTGGCAGGGTTAACATTTCTGCATCAGCAGCACAAAGGGACAGAACTAATATTCCTCAGAGAATTCCAAAGCACGAGAGCTCAGCATGCCAAAGTACTTCAGATGTCTTAAAATACAGGTATAACTGTAACAGATAAAGGTCTAGTAAGACTGTCTGCAACATCAGATGTACAAGGAAAAAAAAGATGAAGACTTTAGCTATGCAGCACATATTTTTTGTTTAAATTCAAAGAATTGGGACATGTTACCAGATGCTTTATACCTTTTACAGCCAGTGCCTTCCATTTCCATCTGTGCCTAGAAAACTTTTACCTCCAGTATTAGAAACCTGAGTTTAGTTGCCACCTCTTTAAATTGCATGCATGTCAAAACTTGTCCCTCCAGCACTCTGTACCTCTGTAAGATTTCTTACTATTTCAAAGTCCCAAAACCTTAAAACACAACTATAAGATGGTCTAAATTTTGTTTTTTCACTACTAAAATAACCCTACAAATTTTATGACTGAAGGTGTTGATAAACATATATGCTTATTTAAAACTTACCAAATGCTGATTGTGTTTCAGAGGTGCTCTTCAAACTGCTGAAAGGAGGAGTACTAGAGACACAACTGCTTCCATTAGACAGCCCTTCCAAAGGCTTTATTCCTGCACCATTCCCGAATCCACTGAAGCCACCTCCTCCTTTTCCAGAAGGCAATATAAAGCCTTTAAACCCTTTAAAAGCTCCTCCACTTTCAGACTGGGGAGAGAAAAAAAAGAGACAACCAGTTACATACATCTCCACACAAATGTTATCCCCACTTAATATTCCCGATATCCTCGGTTTATTTTTCTCTAGTTCAGCACATCATTCCATGCATTACTGTGTCAGCTATGCAAACACATAAACAAAATTAACAGCTTCCTTATGACACATACTGCTACTGTTTCTAAAAGACTCAGATGTTTGGTATGAAAATAAACTGGCCTAGGATGTGGATACATGGAAGTTGCTCAGAGTGGATGTTCGACTACCCATTAGACATTCACAGCATCTTGTTTTCTTTAAATAATTACACAGGATTATGTAATTTCAGGTTTATTTTCAACTACTTTTAGCATTTACAGTGGCAATCAAAAGCCCAATACTTTAATCCACTCATCACTCCGCATTCACCTATGAAACCTCTTGTGATTTACCCAAAGTATTCTGTGAATGATGGAAGATACAGACTGTACTTGACCACAAAATATTTATCTCTGCAACCCTTTCATTACCCAGTTCTGATCACTGTCTTTGCAACCATATTATTTTATGGTATAGTTTCTTACATGTTTCTAAAAGACAAAATATGATTAACATGCAAATAAAGCAGTGCGACTTTTAGGTCTTTGGAGGTAATGAACTTTTACTAATGGAAGTGAACTCTCAATGTCTCTGGAAAACCATCAGAGAACTGCTTCTGAGTTTCATCTGCTTTTGCCATTGAAGAAATGACAAAGCTTGTAAATTTTAGGCTGTATTCCAGTATCTGACCTTGTAGTTACTGGTCTCTTTGCTTCCTTTTGTGCTATCTTTTCCAGTGCAGTCCTCTGCTTCTCATTCCTAGGTAGGTGTTTTTATTGTGTTTATCTCTGATCAGTCCCACCTTTCTCTCTGGACTTTGGACCAGTTAAACTGCTGTCTTTTTCACTGCAGCATTCTGCTTGCTCCATGTAGGAACATTAGTAAATTTCTTTACTTTTTTGTAAATATTTCACAGGTTTCTTAAGCAACTTCAGCTGTCCTATCATCTCTTCTGTGTTTTAGACTTTGTCCAGCCTACTGTCCTGGTTTTGGCTGGCATAGACTTATTTTTCTCCCTAGTACCTGGTACACTGGTGCGGTTTGGATTCAGGGTGAGAAGAATGTTGATAACACAAGGATGTTTTAATTGCTGCTGAGCAGTGCTCACTGCAGTCAAGGACTTCTCAGTGTCTCATGCTCTGCTAGTGAGCAGGACACAAGGAGCTGAAAGGGAGCATGGCCAGGACAGTGCCTTGAACACAGAGTGCCATGGCCAGCACAGAAACTGCGAGGGGGGTGTGGCTGGGAGCAGCTAATTGCTGCTTGGGGATGGAATGAGGTCAGTAGGTAGTGAGCAACTGTCCTGTACATCACTGCTTTTTCTTGGGCTTTATTTCATTCTCCTTTTGTTGGTTCCCTCATCATCATTATATTTCAGTCATTAAACTGTTCTTACCTCAACCCAGGGGTTTTATCCTTCTTTCCGATTCTCCTCCTCATCCCACTAGGAGGAAGAGTGAGGGGGCTGCATGGTCCTTAATTGTCAGCTGGAGTTGAAGTACACCAGCCCTTCTACCAGCTCTAACAGCCTGCTCCCAGTCTCCTGACTACTTCTACAACCCATCTGGTCCCATTCCTCATTCTGTTCTGTTTTTCCTAGTCCATTTGCCCCTGAATCTCTCCTGCTCAAGATGTAGTTTATGTTTTGCATCACCTCTTTCCAGTACAATTCTTTATTTAACTGTATCCTCTACCACATTTGTGGCTAAAACTACTCAAGGCATTAGTGGGCTAAGATAGCTTCCTCATTTACAGTGCTTGGACTGCAGAAGGAAAATCAAAAGCACAGGAGAAGGCTGTCTAGCTGTGCCTAGTCCCATCCAATCCTAAAGCAGTCTGTGTAACAGGTAAAGCTCCAAGCCTATTTCTAACATGATGCATGCCCTGTTCAAAGGATGTCTGGGAAAAATATACATACAACAAAGCATTTGTCAAGGATTTCTGAAAGGACAACAATTTGGCTGGACTTGGCTAATGCTTTCACAGTGAATAAATCTGTAACAAAGGCCAACCTCCTTTCAATTTTCCATTTTTTACTGCAAAGAGTAGATGGCACTAAAGTTCTTGACAGGGAGGGAGAAAAAAAAGTAGCAGCATTCTTAACAAGACATGTTTTTCATTCTCAGAGCAGCTTAGTATTTCGGTGTTTATTATTACAGCTTCTGACACATCCCCCAGCCCTCCAGTATGGATAACTAATAACTTTGCATTTCCATACTTCATCTCCAAAAAAAAAAATGGAAGTAAAGCAGTAAAAATGCTGTTTTATCCATTTGTAAACTATACTTTGTCTGAAACACTCTTTGTTTTTACTTCAAAAATACACAAGAACACCCTCCTCACCCAGTCAAACTAGTATTTTTTGCCTTAGCCTTATTCTCAGCACGGAACAGTAAAGCCAAAGTTCACATGCACATATGAGCTGGTGAGGTGAAATGGTAACTTTATTCAGCATCACTACAAACCCAAGGAAGTAAAAAACTGAGCATCATGTTGTATTTTGTAACTGAGCAAAACTCCAGCCCTCATGTTCAGTGACTACATTACCTCTGATCCAACATTTCGGCGCTTTGCTTTTTTGATAGCTCTGTTCTTCAGAACCTCTTCACTTGCCACAGAGAATGTTCCCACCTTGAAGAGGATGTTAAGGAATCATTAGTGGAACACTCAAAATGCACAACATAAAGGGATGGCTGAAATAAAGTTTTGAACACAGCTCTAACACTGCTACCAAACAAACAAGGGAAGAAGTTGGAAACCAACCCACTCAAAAAATACGGTGCTGACATTAGCTTGCCAGCTACCTGAACGTGAGCTGATACTTAGAAAACTATTTCTGGTTCTGCACTACATTTCTCTTTGTGCTATCTCCATTTTATTACAACAAATAATGTAAGTTTTGCTTTGCTTTTTTAAAACACAGCTCTAAGCTCTCTCTGCTGAAGGGAATCTGTCAGTAATCCAGTTTGGAGCAGATATATTGAGATGTGGGCTCTAAGACAACCTCCAGCAGCCTGCTGCAGTTCAAACACTAGCAAAGACAGCTAATGGCTCAGTACCACCCCGCAATAAATGAGGAAATTAAGTCTTCTTATATTCAAATTCCTGGAAGAGTCGGTTTTCTTTCTTACATTTACAGGCCTAAGCATTTAATACTTTTAGTCAGACAAAAATTCAACCAGTTTGTTTAAACATGAGCCATAAGGAAGTGTGAGACATTAAAGGTGAAAATCTCTTTTTACAATCAGGTGAAACATACCACTTGAACTATTTGCCTAATTCCTCTGGCTGTGTGGGGCCATTCAGCTAAAATTCACAGAATTCTGAAATCAACTTTTACTGACCTTCAAAAAAAATACTGGAGGCATACAGAGCATTTATCTCCAGAAATCAAACTGCTTTTCCTGTCAATTCAATAAATACTTATCACACATCTAAAGAGTCCAAAAGCCCTTTAACAAGCCTGGGGTTCCCTCTAGAAACATGAAGTTGCTTTCCCCAGAACCACTGATGAAATTTTAACTCTTAAAAGCTGCTTTGCTATACAGTCTGCATAATTTGAAGCTTTATAAAAATAATTTTTTAAAATCCACTTCTATAAAATTATCTTCAACTGCTACACTTTTAACCAGTTCTACTGTAGGTTTTATGCAAAAGATACGAAGCAAATGTAAACAGCTACTCTACTACCTGCAGGGGTGTGCAGGGGGGGACCTAATGTGTATTTTACCTCTTCAGCTTCATCCTCCTGGTCCCAGTTTCGGTCAGTCAGTTCCTTCTCTGCAATTCTTTTTGCCATTTTTCCACACCTGCGTGGAAGAAACAAAAAATCCTAGAAAGAATTGCACCGAAATTAAATTCTAAGTAGTAGTGATCTTCAGTTTGTATTCTTAGAACTGCAGGAACTGCAGTTCATGCAGAAGCAGGTCAAGATTGGAATGACAACTGAAAACCAAGTGTTGTGGCAAAAACAATCAGCAGCACTTAAGATTAAAGTGGTGGTGATCAGCCGTACTCAATCCCATATTCAATCTTTAATTAAAGCAACAATAGAAATGTACAGTTCAGATATGGGATAAATTTTCTTCAGCAGCTAGAAAAATTCCTTTCAGAATCATAACTCATACTCTCATTCTGAAGGGCTAAAAAGACCCCAAAACCATGGTTAAAACATTCCATATTCTACTCCACATTGCTGCCTCAGGATACCCATATAAGCAGTAAGAAAAAAGTAAGTTGCTTCACAACATCTAAAATAAATACTAATGAGGACCTGCTGAATCAACTGAGCAGAGAGCTTAGTTAAGACTGAAGACAATGCCCTCCTTTAAAAAACTGGATTGGTAGGCCATTACTAATTTGAAAAAAATTACACATAAATGAGATTGGCTTTCCTACAAAGGACACATAAGTCATGCCATGGACTTTAAAGCAATTACAGTAACAAGAGAAATCAATGTTTTTCATTAACTCTGTGATGTAAAGCAAAATCAGCTTTGCAGAAGGAACGTCTCTAACTGTTCTGTTCTTAGTAACAACTTACAACATTGTACAACTTATGAGCTATGTATAAAACCAAAGGAAGAAAACATGGTAGTTGGAGTCAATCTAAAAAACCTGGCAAGAAATCACACTATTGGAATTTTATGTGAAAAATTAGGTTTTTTACTAACTATGGTTGTATCTTGACACTAATTATGAAAACTTTCCAAAGGAAATATGTAGTTCTGTTGCAATTTAAATCTCAAGCAAGCACAAATATTACAACTCTTCCAAAACCCCCCCTGGGTTTGTGATTAAGATCTGACCAGAAAAAAAAGAAAAATAAAATCCACAAATAGCTGAATTTCAGAACCAGAAATTGTAACAATATACTGTCATAGTCTATCTTGTTTATATGTTGAAATGTTTTAGAACAGTAAATCCAGCAGTACAGCAGTTTTGGAGATCACACATCCAAGTCCTGAATTTTGCCTGACACACATCACAAATAAGGTCAAGTTACTAGAGTTTCTGGAAGTAGAGGGACAAAGATTAGCCTGTGTATACATATTTAAATGCCCTAATCCACACTGTCCTGAAAGTAGACATCCTTACTTGATCTCTGGGAGACTATTTCAATCTAACCCATTGAAAACCTAAAAAAGAAGCTATTTTAAAGCCACCTTTATTTAAATTATTGTTTAATTACTTTATTTTTATACAGAATGTATTATATTATGTAATACATTTTAATTTCAATTTTAAATTTATAATAAATAAAATATTCTGTATATATATTTTGCATCTATTCACACTATGTACACAATATACTGTAATATTATTTAAATGTATTAGTTTGATTATTACATCAAATATTTGAGTTATTAGGAGCACATTAACTACAAAGCCCACCTAAAGAGGGAAGACCTCGTCGACCTGGGCTCCAGGTTCTCTGCACCCGTCTGTGTTTACACAGTTTCTCTTCAAAAGCACTGTAGAGGATCTAACATGAATCGCACAGAGAACCTGAAGTGTATTCTATCCCGTGAAACAAGAATCAACACAAACCTACATCTGGTTGGTGCTCACCGACTTCACGAAGTTTCAGGAGCACGTGTTCTGAAGAGGGTGAGATAGAAGTATTTTGAGAACCGTATCAAAGAAACACAGAATATCCTGAGTTGGGAGGGACCTACAAGGGTCGCTGAGTCCAACCTCTGGCCCTGCACAGACACCCCAACAATCCCACCCTGTGCATCCCTGGGAGCGTTGTCCAAACGCTCCTGGAGCTCTGGCAGCCTTGGGGCTGTGACCATTCCCTGGGGAGCCTGTTCAGTGCCCAGCACCCTCTGGGGGAAAAACCGTTCCCTGATATCCAGCCTAACTCTTGTTCTATTAACAAGCTCTTCTTGTTTAAAAATAACACAACACGGATGCTTTGCTGACCTACACAGATCCGCCCAGGAGCTTCTCTGCCCTATTTAACGCAGCCGTTGGCAAGCGAGGCTTAGCTGGAGGTTTGCAGAGGGCAGCATCACCTGCATACCGAGGTGCCGGAGGGTGCCGGGCCCCGGCGGTGTCGCCGCAGGTCCCGGCGGGAGGAAGCGGAAGCCGGATGCCGCCGGGGCCACCCCGTGCCCCCGTCCCCGCGAAACTGCCGTTCCGCTTTCACTCCCGGCTCCGCTCCCTCCGTCCCGGGGACACCGCGCGTTCCCCGCTCACCTCACAGACCCATCCGCGCATTCCGAACCCTATAAACTCTATAAACCCTATAAACTGGTGCGACCGCCCNGGGGCCCCGGCCGCGTCCTGGGTCACGTGACTTCCGGCGCGAGCCGCGGTGTTCGCGAACTGTCCCGAAGTCGTCGGGAAATACAAACGCTTCTCGGCGTCTTTTAGGCAGTCGGGCATTGCTTTGTCTCTGGCCAGGAGCCTCTTGTGGGTGCCCGACAACATTTCGGCATTCACACAGAAGCTGATAAAAAACTTTCTTACCTGTTTATGCATTTTTATCAAATTAATGTTCGCTGGTTCTAAATTATATAATTCATCGTTTCCAACACGGGAGGCGCCTCAGGGCGGCTGAGGGGCGGCCATGCCATGGGTGGTCACGGGCTATCCTGCTGTTCCCTCCTGCTTCCTCTCTTCCCTGCCGCCCGTTCACTTTTCTCGTTAATTGTTAATTGGTTGTTTCAATTAACCATAATCAGGATTTTAATTGTAAGCTGTGTGCTAGTGTGTGCACTAGACCTGTATGAAAGCACAGTCCAGAAACCTGCTAAGTGGTGGTTTGTTCCCATGATCATCGGAAATTGGCGACAGGGTGGAAGTCACCGGGAGCCGGGGGTGATATCCAACTCTCTTCGGCCTGGATGCTGGAAATAAAGATGGAGATTTTGTCCCAGCGGGGGGCAGAGAACAGCAAAGAACAGCTGAAAGAAGAATCCAGCGCTGCCCTGCCAAAACACGCTCGATTTGAGCTGAAAAGGTCACTGCCCACAGGATTGCATCACCACGGCCGCTGAAGGCATGAGGCTGTGACCGGCTGGCTGCTTTTACCAAGGGTGAGGCACTTCAAATAAAAACAACCAAGAAAGCCGAATACAGATACCATGCTGAAGTGTAAGAAGCGGAAAAATAAAAAGGTCTTCTTTTTTTAAATATATTTTTTTTATTTAACTAAACATTTTCTCCGTTGTTTGCACATTTTGTTATTCCAGAAGTGTAGCTTTTTTAATTGCTTCATCTGTCAACTCTTATTTATTGTAAGTAAGGCACTCACAATGCTGAAAAGAAAGTCCGTTTTTAAAATGTTCTTTCAATAAGCAGTTTTCTAGGGTCACTTAATAGGATTCCAGGCATTTCCCCATTGATATTTTTTATATTTGTGCAGGTGCTTGGAAGGTTTCTGAGGAATTCCTACCAAGTATTTTACCTGGAAATGTGGCTGTTCTGTTGTATAGGAACTCCTGATCCACACTAAGCAAAAGAACATGATGATTTGAAATACTCAGCCCTGTGTGGTAATACAGGGTCAGCACTTATTTCTGTTGGCAGGTACATACCAGGTGACAAACTCGGTGTTGATCCAGGGTTAGAGTTTTGTTAGAGGTTTTCCTTTTGTCATTGTCTCTGGTCTGCCGTATTTACCTGTCAACTGTTAAAAACGCAAGTGCCTCAAAATAACTATATTTAAAAGGCTTTGTTTCCCTGGCTTTTTGGGTCTTGCCCAAAAATTATGAAAGAGAATTAATATTTCCCAGCAGGGAATAGGATTTGCTAAAATGTCACCACTAATCTCTTAATTAGCCCCTCAAAACACCATGTTGTCTTTTGGTCCTCAGTGGGAAAGAATATGAGTTGAAATGAAATGGAGTTTTTCCTTAAATAGCAAAAGCAAATATGTCCTAAACAACAAAAATCACAATTGCAAAGTCAGAGGTCATGTGGGAGATCATTTACAAAAGCTGCACTTCGAAATATCAGCTGACTTAGAAATTTGGAAGTTGATGGAAATAATAGTAAATGCAATTCTTAGAAAAGGATTTATGTTTGCATTAAAAATAAGCTTTTTGATTAATATGGATAAAAAAGAGAAAACTTTCTCCTAATGGTCTGTGTTGACTCCAGTTGTTAATCTATTAATTTATTTAAAATTAGGCGTGAAACCTCTTTCTTGTATTTTCAATTTATTTTTTCCAATTCTGCTAAAATCAAGGTGCCTCAAACAGAACTGTTCTCCCCTGTGAGGAGGATGCTGAAAAATGATCAGAACTCCCATTTTTTGATACTCATGGAAGGAACAAGCACAGCTGTCATTTTTGTTGTCTCTTAATAGGATTGTCCTTGCCATAAACTGTTTCTGATGTGTTATGCTCATCTCCAGCACAACAACGACCAAAGGTGGCTGTCTAATGTAATTAGAACATTTACAGGGGATTTGCAGGTATGATGCATAAGGAAGGTTCATCTCCAGGCATCAAAGAGCTCTGGAAGACATAACACCCATTTCCCTGAGGAGACAGATCTCCACAACATCTTACAGAGCATCAGCACAGTAGAGGATCTATGCAGATTATTAATGGTTTCTTCCCTAAAATATTCTAAAAATGAAAATTACATATTAACTTGAAAAGTTTTGCTGGCCAAGAAAGGCAAAAATTACAAATTGTGGACAAGTTGACAGGCTTTGTCCAAAATTAAACTAAATGTTTCCATTGGTTTTTTTTGTGGGGGTGTTTTAATTCTTCTTTTAGAAAATTCGGGAAAGGAAAGGAAAATTTTTCTGCATTCTTCCCTATATTGAGGAGGGGGTAAAAATTCAGTAAAACATTCCTCAACTAATATGCAATCACTAAATAGAGATCACAGGTTTGTCCAAAGAAGCCACCGTTCCAAGTTCAAAATCCAAGTCAGGGATATATCTGTTCAGTTTGATTTCTGCTAGCTCAGTTGGAAAAATGTCTGTGAAAAGAGATTTCTTTGATGCCATTTTCAAGATTCTTGTGTACATTGTTGGAACTCTATCATCATTGTAATAGTAATTACTCACTACAAAGTGGGGTCATTAGCCCTAATTCATATTTACAGATACACCAAATACACATACAAATACAGTTTTAAGGTGAATGTTGTTCTGAAAGAGTGTAATATTTTGTTGTAGTAACATGTCTCAGCAGTCCAAAAGTGCTTGCAGCACTGTTCCACTCAGTCTTAGTTGAAAAATAGATCACGACTGTCAGTTTTTCTCATTCTCTGACTGTAATGTAAATTCTTCTCTCCTAGACTTCAAGCAAAAGATTAGTTTGTACCGAGTTTTCAGCTCTTTCCAGCAGTAACTGTCTTAGTTTAAAAAAATACTAATTACATGAACTATTTTTCACATGTAAGCTTTTCCTCATTGCAGAAACAGATGTCATCATTTTGCCTGTATCTCTATAAACTGTTAGTTTCTAGAAAGTGTTTATTAACATTTTCTAGAAAACTATTTCTTCATGAGTATCAGGTAATGTTGTAATCTACAGCTGATAGTTGGTAGAAATATAGTGCCTGATTCTCCCACAGAGCAACTGTGGGGCACATTACAAGAGCCTCTGTGAAGTGGGGCTTCAGATCTGCCTTTCAGTGGCCAGATGGCCAGAATGTTTGTGTGGGGATTTTTATTGGTTTTGTTGCTTTCCATCAGCTCTTTTGGAAATGTAAGAGTTGTTCTTCTAAGCCTATAGTCTTTGTGAGAAAACTGAAATTCCATCTGCTATTGACTGAAGGAAGGTGGGGGGAAATCAACAGAAACCACCATTTTCTAGGCAGCATTTGCTTCCAGTTCTGAGCCAGAAAACTCAAGCCACTCTGTGTGAAGTGCTCTGGATAGCTGGTGATTTAACCTGGTGGCCAAGGCAGATGAACATTTAATTATGAATCTTCATTTGTTTCTGTGATTTTTATTGTGTCCTAGTTACTAACTGCGGAACTTCTAAAGGTTTTTCTTTGAAATTACGTTAAGCAGACTTTATGTATTCATTAAGTTGAAGACGTGCTAAACCAAGGGTAGACTTAATACACAAAAATATCTTAGCTGTCATGATCCAAACTTCCAGAAGTTTGGAATCAAATACTTTGCAATCGGTTGAGTAAAAGTTGTTGAACTGTTATGTCTTTCATTAAACGTAGCCGCGTGTTTGGATATACTCGTAAAACTCTGAGGAGGAAGAAGGGCAAGGATTTCCTCAGTCACTCCATTTCCCCATGAATATCTATCACAATGGCATTTTCATTTTATGTATCACAGCTAGTCCTGTTCCTAACGTGGCTTTTCCTTGGACGCTCCTTTCCTAACTTCCTTTGGCTACAGCAGTCTGTAAGTCTGACCACTGCTAGTCCCACACCCCAAGTAGATAGGTTTGGCTGATCTTGTATCCTCTCTTGTATTTCCAAGAACTCTCAGCCTTTAACATATTTAACAGGCTAACAGCCTCTTTTCTTTCTCTGCTCTCTCGTCTTCTGCACCATTGTTCCTTGCCACCAGCTTGGCTTTCCCCAGCAAGATTCCTGGTGAATCCAGGCTCACAGAGGGCCAGCTGGATTACTTCTGTGTTCCTGACATAGGTTGGTGTTAATGAAGATCAAAGAAAGATGGAAGATGTTGAACTTCCTCAGCAAACATACTTTGCCTGAGTAGATTTCCTCAAAAGCACTTTAGGTTGTGGGCCTGTATGAATATTAACCAGTGGGAGATATCCAGGCACTACACATTACATTTCTTTGCTCTTCATACCTGGTTCCTGTGGGATAAATGGGGCTTCTATGGTAGTGCAGAGTTAATCTGTCTTCTTTCTCAGCAAGGTGAGGATCCTTTTGTTCCATCTTATGCCACAAGGGTTCCACCAGTTCTAACCCTAATTCATGTGGTGGTAAACAGGTCTGAGAAAATGCCACTTGCTGGGGTTGCCTGAGCCAGAGGAAGCCATTTCCCCCATGGCAGAACTCTCCCTTTTAATGCGTTAAATAACATTAATGCTCTCAAGAATTAAGGATCTGGGCCTCTGCCTGTGTTCTTTGTGCATGAACTCTTGTTTACTATGAGTTCTCATGAGTGAGTAGTTCAGTTCAGTTCAATACTAGACGAGACATGCTAAATGTCAGGTCAGCTCAGGAGCTTTCCAGGAATCACCAGGTGATACTGACTGTATCTTATTTGGTTGTACAGTCATCTACAGGTAGACATTTAGATTTATGTCTTCATCTCAGAACTGAGTCCTGCCACGAGTCTCCGTGTTACCTTCCAAAGCTGGTTTCAACATAAGCATCTGGAATATGTCTTAATGGAGACCATTAGTCTTAACCTGATATTTGCAGAAAGCTATTAACAGCCCTGCTTCTACTTGCTAAAAACTTTTCCTTGAGAGATGGGCTTGCCTGGTCCATTTGGAAAGCAGGAACCTTCCCTGTCTCCCTTTGTTTCACTGCAGAGGTAGTTGTATGCCTGCAAAAACACTTTCAGCATCCACAAATCTGGGGGGTTGTCTTGCTTTACTTGCATCTTTCCCTCTCACAAGGCAATGGAACAGAATTGTAGAATCTTTAGGGTTGGAAAAGAGCTCCAAAATCATCGAGTCCAACCTTTGAAGACCTTTGAGCCCAACAGTTCCCAGTTTAGGGATATATAAACCAGAAAGAGGTTCCTGGCACCTGCGGTGCTAGTTACAGTGTGAGGTTTTCTAGAAAATTTGTAGCCTTGCCTGTTTCTGGGGACTTTTAACCAACACATACAGTCTGCATTCAGCCTCTGTGTATTAGTATGCTATAGACCACAAATGCAAAAAGCCATGCAGCTTTCAAAATGTTGTAACACTACCAAGGTTATTTTTTTTTCTGATTATACTGATTAAAAATACTGTTTAATTCAAGGGGGCTGGGTAATGACAAGTTAAAACACATGTCAGTTATAGAAATAATTGATTCTGATGTATCTCTTAACTCTGACTTTTTTCTTTGTCCCAGAAATCAAGGATTGGCATAATGGTATTTTTCCCTAAGGAATTGTATTTTTGCTTTTAATAGATTATAAAAGAAGCAGTTGAACAAAGTAATATATAATGGGAAAGTGAATTACTGAGCTTAAGGGATATCTAAGAAATGAATTGAGGATTTTCAGTCAGTATTAAGGAAAACTTCTTCCAAAGCTGAGACAGCAAGAATAAATAGATTTTTAAAAGGTAACAAGCTTTTAAAAGAATCAAACTGTTAAGCTTTTTGCAAATTAATGTTTATTTTTGTCCTCATTTAACTTCGCTCTGCAGAAATTGTGGTATTTATTTACTAAGGTGATTTGGATATCTCTAAGCCTTAAAACTCAAGTTCTATATGGTAGTGAATATTTTCTCTGTTGTCTGAGAATAACGTATTTTCCCCACAGTAACTTACTTACACATCCACAGAATTAGCTGCAGAGTCATCAAACCAAATACCTTTAACCCTCACTTATTACTGGGGTAGAGGGAGCAAATGAAACATTTTTCTGGAGAAGAATTATCATTGAAAGTGTTATTGAAAGATTTGAGTGTTTGAGGAGTCTAGAGCTGATTCTTGTTGGAGTACTTGAAGGTTATCAGTAACCATGAGTATCATTTGTGGGCTTTGTGTTGGTGGATTTATCCATGGGTGGATAATCCACTGGAATTATCCAAGTTTCTGGATAATCTGTGCTGGAAATGTGCAACACTCATGCTTATGAACCATTGAGCCATATTGCATCTAAAAGCAATATATTAATATATTTTCTTTCTTTTTTTTTTT
>VWZS01010865.1:259235-347460 GCA_013397075.1 Rhabdornis inornatus | reverse complement strand
TTTTTTTTTTTTTTTTTTTTCAGCTTTTGTGCCTGTCACCTACTGTACATAGCTGTCAGATAACCTATATTTTGTTCTCCCCTGGGCCAGGCTATGCTGTCTAATGACCAGTTTTGTTGGTGAGTTAAGGAACATAAAGCTTGAAGGGAGAGAAGGAGAAGTGGTTTGATGAGACATCTCTTAGCATGTTTTTGCTGTTATTATTTTTTTTGTTTGGGTTTTTTTCATCAATTAGTATTATTCAGTTACTTCATATATTTAGGGACAGCAATAATTGATTTAATTTATGGCCTTGAGTGTCTGAGATATCTGCAAATTGTAGTCCATGATCACTATTAGTGATCACTTGTAAAAACTCTGCACTTTGAGTAAGATTTTTCCAGTGTTCAAGTAGATTTAAAGCCACGACATTCTTCATACATAACCTTTTCTGCTAATTATTTTAGTGATACTTCAGATGGGCAGAAATTGCAGTTGTTCCCTAGAAATACCAATCTAACAGAAAGCTGAAGAAGGCAGACTGTGCAGTTTAGCACTCCACTGTTAGGTTACAATGTAAGATGTGACCAAAAGTATGTATTCTATCACCATCTGTTAAAGCCAGGTGGGGCAGTGATCCTTATCTCTTCCATAACACATCCCTGATAACTCCCTCTGGTGGGATATCTTCTGTTAATGGGCCATCAGGCCTCACTGCATGACTGATAAAGTTACATCATCCCGTTGTGAGATGCTCTGCCAGGGGGAGGAACCAAACATTCCTACCTGGATGTAATCTGAGGTTTGGAACACTGCAGGCAGCCGTACCTACTGGACTCCCAAAGGACAAGAGCTACATAACCACTGGACCTTCAGAGGAAGACCAGACCCTTCTGCAGGATCACTGCTTCAACAGAACCACATCCATCACTTCAGCAGGATTGCAGCCACCACTTAATGGGACTGCTACCACCACCCTGACCAAAAGGCTGTCGGGTTGTGCTCTGTCAGTGTTCCTGTACTATTGCATTTATTTTAATTTTTCAATTAAGTTGTAGCTCTGACTTTGAATCTCTCACTGGTTTGCTTTCAAACTAGTGCGCACTACCCAGCAGAAACCTGGTGCACAAATGGTACTCAGTGCTGAGGTTGCCCTCTCTCAATTTAGCTCATTTCTGCTCAACTTAAAATCTGTGGATTCTTGTGATCTGAGGTTTTGGCTGCCATCAGCACCACTCTTTTACTATGCTAGGTAAGAATAGATTGGCTGCTCAAGAGAGGCACATGTTTGATGAGAAACAGGACAGTGGAAAATATAAAGGGCAAGGAGAAAATATTAATTTTTGGAGCAGGATTTGAATAATATGCAGTAAGAAAGACTGGAGTCTCTCCTTGAGTGAACAAGCATCCTTGTGCTCTCAATGGCATGGGTTCTTGTTGGAAATCAATCTAAAAATTCTGCCAAGTGTAAGGGAAACTACAAAGCATTTTTTACAGCAGTGTTTGGTGTCCTTGGGATGCAGCACCTGTCCTGTGGCAGCCACTTTTCATGAGGCAGAAAATTGGACGTGGTTTGGAGAACACTGGGATGACACCACAGGTTTTCGTCGCTGGTGTCTGCTGTGATATAGACACATTGGTATGGACATGTCCTTTCAGCTCAGAAAAACTCTCTGTTGAGTAATATTTTATAAAATATTTATATGTCCTGTTTTTTTGACAATAATACTGTATCTGCCATCCAAGAGGAACAGTTTTCAATTCTGTTTTATAGAGAAATTATTTACATTTCTCTCTACTTTTTCAGCCAGTGTTGCATGCTTTCATGCCTATTTTTTTTTGCAGGGCTTTTTGTGCTATGTTTACATATAGAATAATGTTTATTCTGATTTTTGTAGTGAAGGCTGTTTTGTTATGATGAAGTAGACTTTTTTTATACCTAGAAATAATGGCACATCTACAATGTAGGCAGCCTAAGATTTATAGGGTCTTTAAATACTCATTTTCTTGTTTTTAAGTACTTGGCTTTTAAAATGAGGTGACAGATAATTTTGTTGTTCACCCAGGTAAAAGGGAAGGGATTTAGACCAGTGCTTTGCTCTTCAGTATATTTTTTTTATCTGCCTTTCACCTGATTGGAAATCATCTCTATGCATTTGAAAATGGTATGTTTGTGCTATTAACTTGTTTTATGATGTACCTGCATAAAGGCAGGAATTTTAGTACATGTAAATGTGTCACACTATGTACAACTTCCCTGGATTTGGTTTCAATGGATAATGCCTTTTTGGCTTTGTAATTTTTTAGGAAGTAAACTGAGAGAAAGAAGTCTCATTTACCAAATGGGGGAAAATATATATATTGTTTGCTGGGTTTTTTTAAAGTAAATTAATTTTATTTATAAGCTTGTAATGGAAATACTTTCCAATAATTTCCAAAAGTACAGAAAATGTTTTAAAACATTTTTATCCGTGCTTGGGAAGCTTGTTCCTCTAGGCATCATTATCAAGATACAGTCCTGTTTTATAGTCTCATATATTATGATATAAATGAATAGGCAGAAGAGCAGAGCAACAGATTAATAAAGGAAAAGGACTTTTAATGTACTTTAATCTTAGGAAGATATTAAACTTTTACAACACTCTGCAGGTGTTGTGGTACTGAAGATATGTGCTGGGTGTTTGTTAAATCCCTGTGTGTGTTTGGGATACCCATATGATCTCTGTAGTATTTCCCTCTACATGATAAATAATGGAAAAAAACTTTCACCTGTGGAACTGGAAGTCCCATTTTTTGAAAAATACCTGTTTGTTTGTTTTTTCCCTAAGACAGCAAGAAAAAAATGTGTCTCTTTAGTCATAGAGTAAATCGGTCATTTTGTGTTTAAATTATTGCACTTCCTGGAGAGCAACTTTACAGACAATTACAGGTAAATATATTGAGGAGAGACTGTTCCACACCCCTGCAATATTCATTGCTTTAAGTGCTCCTCATACACTTGAGGATCTCGCAGCCTCACACAATTCTCCTTTAAAAGAAATCACTGATAAAACTGATAGATCTTCCTGCTATCACTCTGAGTTGAACTGAGTCTCCAAAAAGTCTGCAAAATACCCTTAACAGTTGTCTTTAAGTGTTATGTATTGTCTTCAAATGTAGCTGACAGGTGCGATTTTAAGGAGATATAGTTAAGATGGGATGGGGAAAAATTGAAGGGAGCATTAAGGAGGTGTTTCTAAATTGGTGGGAAACTTAGAACAACATTTTAAACTTAAAACAAGTGTAGGTGTTTCTTTGTGAGGTTCGTTCAATGACTCAATAGTGGGGTTTCACTGTTTATCTCCCAACAGCTAGGGTAATTTTCTTTCCGTGCTTCTTTCGGGCTGAGGAGGCAAGGAGTTCAGAAAGGAAGTTTCTAGCAAAAGTTACTGTTGTCAGTTGTACCTTCTGTAACACCAGTTTTCCCTTCAGTCTCTTCAACCAAGTCGTAGTACCCTCTGTTGCATCACATAGATCATTGGGAAGCAGACTGAAAACTTATATTTAAAAAATCCCCAAACAACTAACACAAAAAAGTACAAAATATTGATCATAAATTAATGAGACAAGATCATTCATCTGATTTTCCTCTGATAGGGTTCTCTTCTGTAGGCTTCTTCAAGAAGGCATTCAACCACTTGTCTCTGTGCAGCTAACACTGTAAGCCTTGTTGAATAAAAAAAGCCGAGTTTTGTCAATGCTTCAACTGGTACTGCTGGCAGAAGAAAAAAGGTAGTTCTACTGCCTATTCCCAGTTCAAGCTGTTGTTTCCTCTGCGTTGGCAGATGTTTTTTGCAGCTGACATTGGAGAACAGATTTGGATAAATTCTAACTTGTTTATTTCTTTGCCAGGATGGTTTCCACTCAGGAAACCTGATCAGGTTCCACCACCTGGCTGCTGAAACAATTCTGCCAGTTCTGGGGGATGACATCACAAAGTCCAGCATAGAGCTCTAAATGGAAGCTAGTTTTGTTTAGACCGCCCTGTAATATAAGAATATGAATTATGAATCCACAGATTTCAGCTGGTCAAGTAAGAGAGGGTATGTGTAAATTAATTATGGAACTGAATGCTGTCCACAATACATGCAATGTTTGTGTGCATTATTTCAGAAGATGTCTTTGATTCTGATTTGTGGGAGAGAAGTAGATTAAGGAAATTCATTAATTGATTAATTCAGGAATGGAGACTTTTAAAATTCTCTCAGCTGTACTAAAATCCTTTTATTCCAGTTTTCTTTGTGTTACAGAAGGAAGACGCTAGCGGAGTGCATCATGTAGAATAATCCACACAGTACACAAAAATACTTCCGTGAAGGAGGCCAAGCAAAGTCAGGAGATAGTATAGATTTCAGTATGACATGATTGCAAGCAGGACTGGCTTATGATACCTGTCTTGTCCCCGTGTCCAGATGGGCTGTCCCTGGCAACCCCCAGTCTGCCCTGCTCCCCCCAGGGAATTCTCGCTGCCCCCAGACCCCAGTCCGCTGGTGCAGTGTGTCCCATTGGGCACCTCTCAGCACCCAGGACATGTCTCCAGAGCCGAGGCAAGTGAACAAAGGGCAAAAAACATGAAATCCTTAAGAAAAGTGGGAGCAAGGCAGCATTTCCTGGCAGGATTTGGAACAATTGTGATGAAGCAAGGAATAAATGCTTCCACAGGAAAGCTCAGCACAAGGCAAACCTTTGTGGCCGCAGCAGTGCAATGACATGGCTATGACTGTGGCCTTGACAGGCAAAGGAGCTGGAGAGCAGCTCGTGGCACTCACTGATACTGGGATCCCAACATGTGAGAGGGCAGCAGGGAACTTGGTTGTTGAAGATCTTTACTGCCTTCCTTGTGGCACTTGGGGACAGATAAAAAGGTCCCAGAACTTGTTGGTTATTGCAGTAACAAGCAGACAGGACTCATTTTCTTCTTGCAGAAAAAGCCGAATCTTTATTTCATAGGTCATGTTTTATAGGATTAGCAGAAGGTACCATGTTATATCTAATTGGCTGACAGCACACTGACACCGTGTTCATTGGTCAGTGAGTAGTATTTTACTCATCCATCAAAACTCTCTAGTTTTGGTTAGTTTACATATTTTGTTCACTGGTTCTCATGGGACAGATTTCTTGTTTTTGCAGGTGTAGGCTGTTTTTCTCTACAAGAATAGTTTGTTGTGCTAACTGCTTTTATTATGATTTTTTCACATGGGAAGTTACAAGCTGCTACTAGCTTAGCTAGAGTAGCAGGGCCTAAACCATATTTTATAAGACATTTCTTTTATAATATCTCTACCTGTATGTAACAGTCAGTGGCTGCTGATATGGAGATGTAAAATTATGTGACATGTGAACACTACATATTACATTGTAAGAATACAGATAGCATTGTTAGGAAGATATGAAAAAAATTGCAAAGATGAATGTTTGGTTCTGGTTAAGTTTAACTGAATCCATTTTCAAAGCCAACAAAATAGATGTTTAATATTTATTTAGCTGAGGTCCTTAAAAACATCCAGGCTGTATCATGTTTCCTGCTTTAAAGAAGCTGGAAGATTTTGAACAGCATTGTCAATATTTTTTACACCTTCTTATGCTCAGGATAAGTGTCCTTGAAAGGGCTGCAGCTTTGGATTGGCTGGTTGTCATGTAGACAAGGATGTTTTCAAAATAAAGGCTCACAATCCATTTGTAAATCTTCCAGAATATATGAAAGTCTAATCAGACTGACTCAGCCAGCCGAACTGCAGTGTATGTCATTTGAATTCTCTCTTCCCCCAGGCCTTGTCTACAAGAAATATGCAGATGTATTGGAAGTAGAAAGCATGAATGATAATACTCAGTCCTGGTGCAGTCCTGACAGTTGTCTGAGAAAAAACAAGATTCTTAAGTCTTATTTTTGCTGTCCTGACAATAGTTAGTTCAGCCTTGACTTAGAAGCAAAACTACTTTTATTACAATATGTGATCCAAAAAATGATTGTTGGCTGTGCACCCATTTACCTGAAAACAGAATGAAGCCATTAATCATTTGTGCAATTCCATTTTTGTGAGAAATTAATACTAGTTACTGGGTGAACACTTTCTTTTGCCAAGAAGTAGACATACCAGTTAGTGTGCAAGTACCCACCAACTTCTCTTATGATCATGCATGTGTGCAAAGATGTAACTCTCCTAAAGGAACAGGAGAACTAGATTGAACTAATGAAATTGGAACTTTTCTCAGAAACCACACACAATGTACTCAAACGCTTAATACTGGACAAGTAAATCATCCTTGGCCAGTACCAAATGTAACAGGGTGGTACTGGATATGTAGAAATAAAGCTTATAAAGGGTTCACCTAGGCTGGAAGGGCATTTTTACTTTAGAAGCCTTAGTCCCTAACGTAACAATAATTGATAGACCTGAGGACTTTGAACAAGAAATTTTTTTGGTCATACAAATGAACTTTGAATGCTGAGTAACCAACTAAATTTCATCTTTTCATAAGATAGATTTTTATCCTGGCTAAGAGTAAGTGAATTAGAGAACACAATAGTGAACATTTCTGCTACCATAGAATACAGAAAAAATTGTATAATAGATGCCATTACTGTGTTGCAGGAAGAAGTCAAGAGCTTGTCACAAGTTGTTTTACAAAACTGAATGGCACTAGAGCTTATTTTAGCATCACAAGGAGGAGTATGCACTGTCAATAACACCAGTTACTGTGTATACATTGATCGATGTGGTAGAGTGTCTATAGATGCCCAGGAAATCTGAAAACAAACCCAAATTTTAAAACACACAGCTCAAGATGACACCTTCTGGGGATTTGAAGAAATCTGGAGCAAACTTACTTCATGGTTACCCTTATGGACTTGATTAAACATTTGTTTACAATCATTGCCATAATAATTAGTATGTGTGCTTTAGCTTGTATCATGATTCAGTGTTACAGCTGTTGTAATGCCTTACACTGTAAAATGAAATACAGATATCAAGAGACTGATTCCCACAAGGAACTTAGTCTCAAGAAAAGAGGGGATAAAAACTTTTCACCCAACACTGAGGGCACTCGATTGGAGGAATGATCCTCCAAGTGACCACCATGCTGCAATAAAGAGGGCCTGCTTTCTAATGCTTAAAATTGTGTTAGAAAGTTTCTATCCAGCCAATTTTGGTATCATGTAGATGGCCATACTCTGGAAAGCAGTTTGCAGATACAGCTGCTTCTCTACCAGTCCATTTTTCTCAACTATCTCCAGGATTTAGAGACACCTTTTTGTACAGTTTTGGTGACCAAGATGGGACAGACTCCTGAATTTCAATGGATCTGAGGGATCACAGGACTTCCAGCCAGCACTGAGGGATTCTCGGGGAGAATCCTTAGTCCGAGGAAATCGGAGCAAGACCACTGGTAAGATACAGGCATTCTTTACTTTACTATAAAAGTGTTAACTGTTAGCCTACTGTAAGGTGCAGCAAAGCTACTCAGGGTTTGGTTTAAAGGTACCTAAGGTGGGAAAACGGAAGCGTTAGAGTCCCTTCAGAAGGGGAAGGGTTAGAGTCCCTTCTAAAGACTCCTAAACAGTAATTTGTTATAGTGGGAAACAAAACCTCTAAAGGAGTATCACAGGTATCACCTGTAAGATGTATTTTGAAACATTGGAAACAAATTGGGGGTGGTCCCCTCATGCATGAAAAACTTCAACAATTTTGTAATCAATGGTGACTACTTTACATGCTGGAAGATCAAGAGAAGTGGCCTAAGGATGGAACCTTACAGTATAATACCATATTGCTATTAATGCTGTTTTGTAGAAGGGAAGATAAGTGGGATGAAGTTCCTTATGCACTTAAAAAGGAAAGAAAGGCAAAGGGTTGAAAGAGGTGTTGTTTTGTGTGCAGCATAGGACAGAGATGCTTAAAGTGCAGGCAAGAAGAGGAGGATTTAGGACCGATGGTTTCTCTGTGGCAAAGAATTGGGGGGCATGAATGATGGAGTTTATAGGGGAAAATCCAGACAGAGTTGCTGAAATATTTGAAACCATAATTGGGACTCAGGACTCAGAAACAATTGGTTGATTATTATAATAATTGGTGACTAAAATATACTTTAGTAACTTGTATTAATTAGTGGCTGAAGTATATCTGGCAATTTCTTTGTGATATTTAGTGGTTAAAGTATACTTGGCAGTTTGTGTTGTGATAGTCAGTAGCTGAAGTGTATTTGGCAATTTGTAAAGGAAGGGGACCTTGGAAAAGGGAGTGTCCCCCAGCCAGGGGAAATCAAAGAAAGAACATAAACCAGGCTATTGAAGCCATCAAGCTCAAGACCTTAAGTGAAAATAAAAAACACCCTGAAGGAAACAGAGGAATCACCCTCAGCTGAGCCCTGGTTACATTATTGCTGGGAATGAAAAGGTAAATTTTTAAATTTATATGGGAACAATTTATTCAGTAGTGAATATATGCAGAGGAAAACTTAGCTGTAGGTGTTGTGGGTGCAATGAAAAGGAAAGACAACAGGCCTTTTTTTTATGACTATTACTATTTAAATTAATAAAACAGTGGGGGAAACACCAATTTGTTTATGCCTAAATGCTCAATCCCCTTGTTGAGGAGAGATTTGTTGGGAGAATTGGTTAAAATAACTTCCTAAGATGGGGAAATACAAATTCAAACACCAGAATCAAAAGCCATCAAGGCAAAGACGTTATGTTCCAGGAATCAGAAGAGTTGGAAGAAATCCCAGAGGCGGCAAAGAAAGCTGGGATGCTGTTGGTATGGGCAACTGAGATACCAGTGGCCACACCAGTGAGAATTACTCTGAAATCTGAAGCCAGACTGGTACAGTAAAACCAATATTCTATTAAGTGTGAGGCAAAAAAAAAAGTTAGAAAAACCTGTAAAAACTTACAAAAAATATTCTAGAATATGGATTATTGAAATAATGTGAATCAGAGTATGACACACCAATATTACCAGTTATAGATTAGTACATGATTTAAGGGCCATTGATAAAAAGCACCTGATATTCATCCAGTAGTAGCTAATCTGTACACACTCTTGACAGCACATAAAAGGGAATACAAATTGTTCATGGTGCTGAATCTTAAGGATACCTTTTTCTGTAATACTTCTTGACCCAGATAATTTTAAAAGAACTGTTTGTTTTTCAGTGAGGGAATTCAAGCACTGGGTGAAAGGCACAGGTAACATGAACTGTGAAAACAAATAAACAAACAAACAAATTGGAAAGTATTCTGCCAGCACTCAAGACTGAAAATAATTGCCTCAATCTTACTGTAAGTCTGTTACATTTCTTAGAACAATCTAAATACAGGAGGTCAAAGAAAATGGCACGAATAGGCGAAGAAGCAGAAATTTATTCTAGTTTTGAGATCTCGCATGAGAAAAAAAGCTTGGGAAGCAGCTGAGAAGAATCCATTTCCAGACTTTGGAGCCAAGGACCACAGGCTGCCATAGGTATGGCTGGATGGTGTTGGTTATAGATTGCCAATTATGGGGTGCTGGTGAAAACCCTTGCATGGTCCTCCACTGAAAATACTTGGTATGGACTCCTGAGAGTCAGAGGGCCTTTGAAGCCCTAAAAGAAACTTAATGGCAACCCCTGCATTGGGTCTCTCACATTTAAACCAAACCACTTGAGTTATTTGTGCATGAAAGGATGCACCTGGTGCTAGGAGTACTGGACAGTGTTTGGGGTCATGGAAGCAGCCTATCCAAACAATTGGACAATACAAGTGAAGAATGACCTGAATACCTGAGAGCAGTGGTAGCTGCAGAGAAAAACAAAAGCTGATATGTAGAACATATGGTAATAAATTATTTGGAACAAAAAATATATTGGATATTGCCAGAAAGATGCTGAATTACCAGGTTGTTCAACCGGAGCAGGACAATGTTGAACTTAAGGTAACAACTAATTTAAACCTCAGCCATGGTTTTTGAGGGTTCAGAAGAAGCCCAGAGACCTCTGTGCCATGACTGCCTGGTAACCATGGAACAAGTGTGTTCTGGCAGACTGGATCTCCACAGCAATCCCATCCAGGACCAGGAACTGGACCTGCACACCAGTGGGAGCAACACTATGTGGGCAGCAGGGTATGCAGGGGGAGCCTTGACTCTGGTAACATAAGCCCAGGCTTTAACACAGCACAAAAAGCAGCGTGAATGACTTTAGACCAAGTGCTAGACATCACTGAAGGAAAAAAGGTACAAAGGTATACACCAATGAAACCATGTGGAAGGAAAGGGGGCTGTTACCAGCACAGAGGTCTCCTATGAAGTACAAAGAAGAAATTAGTCATCTGCTACAAAGTGTACAAAAACTGAAAAAAATAGCTGTGATGCCCTTGTGAAGCCCATCAGTTTGGAGATTCCCCAGTTAATACAAAAAATCAATTAGCTGATGAAACAGCTAGAGGGGCTGCTGAAACCCATTCTGAAAAAAGTATCCATACACTAATTCCTAATAAAAAGTTGAATGCCCTAGAACAAAACCCAGATCAGCACAGGCAGTTGGCCCCATCATCAGAAACTACAGAAAATCCCGGCAAGTGACTGGTGAACTCATGTGGGCAGATAATTGTACCTCCAGATTAATGTATAAGAACAAAATTAAAGCATCGGGAAACTCATTAAGAAATAGAGAATAAGGTAACTAGCTTACAAAGGAATATAGTAAGCATAAAAATAACAGAAATTAATCAGTTATTAAAAAATAAATAATTTGTTTTGCAAAATAATCTCAAGGGAGAAAGAAGGCCATCTCCAGGACTAGTAAAACAGAAGAATTCACCAGGTAATTATTAGCAAATTGATTTTACAGAACTGCCCAGGCAAAATGGGGAGCTGGTACATTTTGGTACTTTTCTGGATGGCCAGAAACTTTCCAATGCTGCACCAAAAAGGCAAAGGAAGCCTCAAACTTTTGCTGAAATTCATATAGTAGTACTAAAATTAAGTCTTTTAAGTTCTAAAAGGTACATTGTTATCAACAAATTATTTGGACTTATTTGGACTAGACTTGCATGTACATCCTTTACAACCAAAAGATACAATGTGCATCAAAACCTGGAATTTTGGACCAATCCAGGAGAAGGGAAAGGGAACCGATTAAGTCCCTGGTGACCTACATCCCGCTCAGGGTGGGAGGAATTGAGCCCTGAGTTCATCACAAGTGGGTAAAACCAGCAATACATAAACACAGCAGAATCAAAACTGACTAGAACCATGGAATTTTTAAGTATATATATAAATCCTATTGTTTTAAGTTAGGGATATAATTTTCTAGAGGAATATTGTTTATTGTATCTAGATGAAAGTTATAATTAATAGCATATTTATAGTAATAATATAAACTATGTTCTTAATTTCTAGAAAAGGGTATGTAGTCTTGAAGTTAGTGGAAGATTTTGAAAGATTACAGAATGTAACTTCTGTAAGGAGCTTGTTTGCCAACACCAACCTCTGCAGAAAATCCAGTTCCATGGGGAACTTTAGTCAATTTGACAAAAATTTGGAACACATACGAGACCTTAAAAAACAGATTAGCTTAGACATATTACTGTTACATGACCGTGGAGCATGTGGTTACTTGAATTTAAACCACAATACTTGTGTGCACATTCCAAATGTGGCTGCTAAACTGAATTATCAAATAGGACAAGATTAGAAAGTAACTAGTTAAATTAAATAAAGAATTTGGATTTTCTCTGACTGGTTGGTTAGCCTCACTTTTGCAAAGTATAATTGTAATCATAGTAATAATTGCAATTATGATACTTGCCTTAAAATTTTATACGATGTTAGCAAAAAAAATGTGAGGCTTATGAAGGCTTGAAAAGCACAAGCTTCACAAGCCTCAAAGGGAGGGAATGTTACCAGATGATAAATTGTCTACACCTAGTGGTCTAACACAATGCTTGTTCTCCAGAACTACTGGCCTGTGGAAATCTCACAATGCCCATTTTGTAAGAAGGAGAACTGGAAGTTCACCAGCCAGTGTCCTGCCAACTCCGCCAGGTCAGCTGGTGTCAGGGACTGAAACAGTTCATGCCTCAAACACTGAAAAAAGAGTTTTGCCCATTATAACAAAAGCTGTATAAAGGGGCTACAACCAAAGAAGCCTCCCTGAAGATACTTGACTGGAACTTTGGACTGTAAGTTATGCTGCCTAGATAATGCTATTATTCAATCATCCCAGCCTAGGGAAAAACAAACAAGGCTGAGGAAGAGGAATTCATCCACAAGAAAGCCAAACGCAGCAGAGATTCTTCCCTGGCTGAATTTGGGGTGGGGGAGACCACAGCCCACAGAGGCTAGGTTTACTCCCCCTGAAATGAGTCAGGGCAGGAGGTTTTGGGTCTACCTGTGGTCAGAGGCAGTGAACACCCATCCTGCCTGACACAAACTGGCCCAGCTCTGGAAGCCCCAACCCCACAGGCCACATCCTCAGGACATTCATGTGAGAGGCAGCTGAAGGAATGTCATAATCCATCAAAGACCCCCCAAAGTGCCCCCCAGAGTAATTCCTGAATTCTCTCTCTCTCTCTCATATTTACTATCATATAAAACCCATTCTATTGACATTGGCATATGGTCTCGTTTGCACCTTAATTCGGGCAGAGGTATTTCTAAGAACTTTAATAACTGGATCATGACAACTGGAACTTTGGGGTCCAAGACCACCTGGGACCACGAGAGAGACCCCCAGGGCAGAAGAGCCCATGCATAAAGGAGAGGGGAAATACATTAATGATTTCCAGGAAATTATTAAGATATGTTTATTCCAGGACAATCAGTGAATAGGTGTGCAAAATACAGTATATAAACAGAAACTTTCCTGTACTCAGGATGCAGGGCTTTAGGAGGAGCTAAAGCCCTGCATCCTGAGTACAGGAAAGTTTCTGTTTATATACTCTATTCAGCTGGGTGCACAGGAGCTATCCCCCTGTGCATCCAGCTGAATAGAGAATGTGTGCTTCGTAATGCTACACTGGTGTTAAGGAGTTATTTTACTGTATTTTTGGTAACACTTTAATTTCTTCACATCATGATGAGGGATTTGAATGTGTATGGACATTTGGTTCTGCTGTCTCTGCCCCACATCCATTTTGCCTGTGTTAAAAGCCCTAATCTGGTCAGAGACTAAGGAGGGAGGACAAAGATGGATTAGCACATGGCATCTACTGCCTCCCTCTCCTATGCCAGAAATGGGAGGAGCAGCTGAAGGCAGACTGCCCTTCCTTTCCTCTTCCCTACTCTTCTTTCCACACAGGCAGCAAGTTACCACTGCCCTGAGCAGGCATCTACCTTGAAGACATTTGCCTGGAAGGATCCCTGCTACCTCATAGATTTTGTATTTGTGTTGGGTTTGCATGGCCAGGTTTTGGTAGTAGGTGAGCTACAGGGATGCTTCTAGAAGCTTTCCGATGTCTGACAAAGCCAAGACCAGGTGTCTCCAGGACAGACCTGCTGTTACAATCTGAATTAACACAGAACACCAAAGGAAACTAAGCCTCTGTGAATAAAACAGATTGAACCCAGAAAAATTTGAAATATAGCCAAAACACATGATTTAAACCAAATGAGATTAGATGTTGGTGCCAAGAAAATTGCTATATTTTATTTAATAGAGGAAGAAGGAAAAAAAGGAAGGAATGGAGGGAGGAAGGGAGGGAGGGGCAGGGAGAGAGTGACAGGGGTTAGGTAGAAATATATCACCCTTCCGAGGGTCCCGACAATGTCTCATTGCTCCCTTCCATCTGGTCTTAGTGGTGAGGGTCCCCCACTGCCAAAAAGTATAGAATCCCATGGATTAATATACATTTGGGCCAGGTGGGAACGCCCCTGTGCCTCCCCTGAGGAGGGCAATTTTGACACTGTCCCTTGCAACACTGTGCATCTGTGGCATCATGCTGCAGTGCTCTGCTGCAGGGTCTGGGGACTCCTTTGGGGGCCCCTGATGGGCAGTGTCAGCCCCTCTGCTGTCCTGCACATGGATGCAGCTTTGCCCGGGGTGAAGGGGCCTCACAGCTGGGCTGGTCTGCACAGCTGGGGATGGGTGTTCACTGCCTCTGACCAGAGGCTTTTTCACTACACACCCAAAACCTCTCCTCCTCCTCCCCACCCTTTGGTGTGAGGGTCTGTGCGAGCCTGGCAGCTGATAGCCCTGAGGCTGTGGTCTCCACCCCAAAGGTGCTAAGCTTGATCCCACTCTGAATGTATTCTTCCTTCAGCCCAAACTTGAGTTATTTTATCTTAACCTCCATCAGTCCAGGACCTTAGTGAGGGCATGGTAGTCTTCTCTGCAGGTTTTATACAGTTATACAGTTTTTCTAGAATAGGCAAAAGTCCTTCGTCAAAATGTTTAAGCCATAAATTATAATATTTCACTCACCTGCCAAGGCTGAGCCTGTCAGTGACAGTGGCAGCACCTCAGGAATAAGATATTTAAGAAGGAGGGGAAAACTGCTGCACAACCGCAATTGTGGCCAGAGCAAAGAGTGAGAATATGTGAGAGGAACAGCTCTGAAGACACCAAGTTTGGTGAAGAAAGAGGGACAGGAGCTGCTCCAAGCACTAGATCTGAGATTCCTCTGCAGCCCGTGGTGCAGACCATGGTGAGGCAGCTGTGCCCTGCAGCCCATGGGGATCCATGGGGGATGCAGAGATCCACCCACAGCCCATGGGGATCCATGGGGATCCATGGGGGATGCAGAGATCCACCTGCAGCCTGTGAAGGTGGATCCCCCCCATGCCAGAGCTGGGGATGGCAGAGAGAAGCTGTGACCCTATGGAGAACCTACAGTGGAACAGGTTCCTGGAAGGACTTGTGGATCTGTGGAGAGAGTAGCCCAGACTGGAGCAGGATTGCGGGCAGGCCTTGTGACCCTGTGGGGGACCCAGACTGGAGCAGCCTGTTCCTGAGGGACTGACCCTGTGGAAGGGATCCACACTGCAACAGTTTATAAAGAACTGCAGCCCATGGGAAAGACCCACACTGGAGAAGTTTACGGAGAACAGTCTCCTATGGGAGGAACCCCATGCAAGTGGAAGAGTGTGACAGGGAAGGAGTGGCAGTGGTGAGTGACGAACTGACCACAACCTTCATTCCCTATCCCACTGTGCTGCTCAGGGAGAGGACGAGGAGAAATTGGGATTGAATTTGAGCCCAAGGAGAAGAAAGTGGTGGGAGAAGGTGCTTTAAGATTCAGGGGCTTTTTCTTACTATCCTACTCCGATTTGATTGGTAAAAAATTTAGCTAATTTTAGCCCAGCCCCTCACTCCCCTCACAGTAACTCTGCCCTTCCCAAGAGAAAAGCCCCCAGGTAAGAGAACAGCCAGCTGCACCTTTCCCTTCCTCCTCCTCCCAGCCACATCTTTTGTTCTGTTAAGTATCAGTAGTTATTGTTTCTTAGCAACAGATGGGACAAAATTCCATGAGAGAAGGAAACAAAAGGAAAAATCCTAACCCCCAACAAAAGTCCTCCTTTTTAACTCCCAAAGAATGGGAGTTAACACCGCTAAAATATTTAAGGAAGGGGAAAACATCGATGATAAATTTAGTAAGAGATGTATTTTGATTGTTGTTTTGTCTAGTAAAAGTTGTGGAATACTGCTTTGCTGACTTCTCTGCTTGTTGGTCTCTTTTAGCAAGGAAGTGCCATTGCACATCTCCCTTATACACACAACAGAAAGTTTGACGTGCTATCATTAAGGAAAAGAATACCAACTTATGCCTTGTTCCTGTCAATCACCCTACTCCAAAGAGTAGCTTCCTCCTTACCATCAGAGATTTTTAAACGCAAAGTTTGAGGGAGTTTATATAATGTATATTCATGAAGTGTGCTCTATGATCTTTCTTAAAAACAGAACTAAAAAACTGGATCTTTCCACTGTTCATCTAACACCAGCTAGAAAGAAAGTCTGGCATTGTCTTTGCTTTGCTCAGTTTGGAGCCATTGCATCTTCTCATCTCAATAATCATAAACTACACTGTGAACGGACTTCATTTGAATTAGGGATAATTAAGATAAGGTCTGCTGCAAAATCTGTCACCTCTTTCTCCATCCATCATCCACACAGGTGAGGCCACTTCTGCGGCTCTGTAGATAGAATGTGATTCCATTGCCTTTCCCCAGGAGGGGAGAGATGCTCTTCTGGCAGCCAAACTGGCTGGAGATTTCAACACAGTGCATATAACTAATAAGTGTCAGAAATGAGACAAATTATAAACTTCAGAATTCTTTAGAAAAGGAGAACAAGCATTTTTAGAAAATAACTTTGAAATAAATGTTAAAATGGGGACTCTAAGGAGATCAACATTTAAGGGTGCTACATTTCATGTCTGAATTATTTGAAACTGCTATTTGTTTTTGTCACAATCAAATATTCCAAGAAAATGGTATTCATAGCTATTGTAGAAGGTATTTTCTAAGTCCTTGTGATTCAAGTATAAACAAAATGTCAGGAATCATTATCATTTGCTCTCATCTTTTACTTTATGTTTCATAATCCAAGATAATAAAGCCCTCATTTCACATCTAGAAATACTTGAAATAATATACTTTACAGGTAGGAAAAAGACTAGGCAGCAGTTAAGCTATTATTTTCACTAAGCCAAATAATAGGCTTTAATAAAAAGCCTCTTCTTAGCTGTATTGTCCATTATTAACATGACTACATCAGTCTTGTAATAGTCTTATTTTGAAGGACTCTTGATGGTGCTTTTTTCCTCAAGAGTGTGGTGATCTGTGTGTTAGTAGCTGGTCCTGACTGATGTGCCAGTTGTGCCTGTCCATGGAAAGCTGCCTTTTCTCCACCCAGCCTCTGATGTGCTTGGATCAGTCATCCCTGCGCAAAGTGCATGGCAACTTAAATAACCTTGCTAAAAATACTGTGTGCAGTGCACCTGGGATTGCAAATGCTTTGGATTTTTGGTGTATTTGTGAAGCTAAAAGGAGAGTTTAATACTAATTGAAGGGATCATTAGTGCTGGGGCTACATTAACCATAGCTGAAATACACACTGAATATTTTTAATGCAAAACTTTTCATTTTATTTAACACTGCTGTCTCCACACATCCTTGGGGTGAAGAGAGCATTGCATGTTAAAGTATAGAGCCTGCTGATTCCCATCCTCTCTGAGTTCAGCAGCCTTTGGATCAGAAACCTGCCAGAGTTTGTGCTGGAGTGCCCAGTAGCTTCCTTAAACCAATTTATTTAATCTTTGGAGCCAGAAGAGAGCAGAACACAAGAGAAAGATGTTTTAATGCAGTAAAAGAGCTACATGCCTGTCTTTCTTATCCTAAGACCTCTGCCCTGTGGTGCAGAGTAACAGAAATTTTGCTTCTTCAGATCGCACAGTAAAGTCAATGTGCTTTACTGTGGGATCTGAAGAAGCAAAATTTCTGTTACTTCAGATCCCACAGTAAAGTCAATGTGCTTACTCTCCCTAAAGAAATTCCAACTCTGTGGAATTTCTTTAGGGAGAGTATTTTATTTTGACTTCAGATTGTAACTGTTGCCATTCTTTTGGATCAGTTTGCTCCCAGATTGGCAAAATCAGC
This sequence comes from Rhabdornis inornatus, assembly GCA_013397075.1. Classification (NCBI taxonomy): domain Eukaryota; kingdom Metazoa; phylum Chordata; class Aves; order Passeriformes; family Rhabdornithidae; genus Rhabdornis; species Rhabdornis inornatus. The sequence continues at coordinate 329,869 of VWZS01010865.1, read as the reverse complement.
TGTGTTAACAGTCTGTCATAGGCTAGAGATTATTACCTATAATACTTGACTCTTAGGGTTTGATTTTATTTCAGTAGTTACTGCTTTCTCCCCTATTTTCAGCTAGATCCTTCTCCAGACCTGGCCAAGACTGCAGTCTCAGAACTGTTGAAGTGGCAATAACCTCTCAAACTGATGAAGACAATGTTGGGACAAGTACAGAAGAGTTAGAACAGGAGTGAATACTAATCTCTTAGTCATCAAACCTACTGTTTCCAGGAAATAGGTCTATTTAGTCACACCTTGAAAGCAGCATCATCCAAGGGGAGTGCAAAGATCTTTCAGTGACCCATCCAGAGTGGTGTGAGTGGGAGTAGCCAGTTGGTATTTTGCAATGGTTGTTCCATGTTAATCAGTTTTTTGCCTTATAACTTTTGTTATTAATATTGTTGCTGTTGCAGTTCATTTTCTTATCTCATTTTCGCTTCCAGTAAATTGTTCTTATCTCAAAACGTAATTTTTACCTTTTTGTGCCTGCAATTCTCAATGCCATCCCCAGAGTGGGAAGAGGGAGGGGAAGGAAGGGAGAGTGAGCAAGCGGTGCCTAGTTCAGGGAAGTCTGGGGAGGGGGAGTGCTAAACTGGGAAGTGCCATTCCTAAACAAGGACACCTAAAAAATGCAGTATCACAATAACTGATAATTAAAAATTAACTTTATGTCCTTTGCAGCCTATGCAAAGTGCAAAGTTACTGACTAACCTGGTCCTTTCTCTCTTACATGGAGCCAAGTGCCAGTGGGATTACTCAGAGTTTCCACTGTGTTTTGGTAAACATCCTGTCTCAAGGTGAGGGGTTTCTTGCAGAATGTTGTTTATGACTTTTTTCCCCCTTAAGGAAATATCCCACAATAAACTGCTGGAAAATGTTACATTTTTGTGGCAATTGTGAAGTTTTCAGTGTCATTGACAAGGTTGCCTCATCAGTCCACAAACAGGTTTGAAAGCAACAGGGAGTTTTATGTATGGAATGTGTTTCCTACTAATGCAAATTTCACTACTCAAATTGCAATAAGTATTTCCATAGCTGTTAGGGTTTATGAGTCAAAATGTAACACCACTGAGCTACATGACTGGAAGAATTTTTTCCTTGTGGAGTAACATACCTAGTGTATTAAGAAAAATGGACCCAGGTCTTGGATCTGAAGCAGAGAAAAAAAACATTTATCACAACTTTTCTTAGAGGCCAAAACTGTAAGTGGACAGGCTCATGTCTTCATCACTTGCTACATACACAGAGTGGCCATTTCTGCTGGCTTTTGGCTAGTTTAAGGAGCATGATTCAGTACACAAGGTATTGAACTGGATACTGGTCATTTCATCACCTGAAATTGTGGTGGTAATTTTTTTCTAGGAAATAAGGATGAGATGGCCATCTATGTACCTATACAGAGATTAAGTGATGATATAATCATGACATGAAATGTATGAAATGCTGTTTTCTTTGTATTTTTGCTATCCTGAAAGGTTTAAAAACAAGATTTTCAGTGTATGATTACCAGTTTTCTGGGTACTCCTTTGATAGAAAATATCTGCAGCATAGCTCACAGATGAGTCCTTTGCCCATAAAGTGAAGAGATTTATGGATTACATTATGTTGCCTCTTAGCAGAGCAAAGTTATTTTCCCTTGTCTGAAAACCAAGTACATTTATTTTAGAAAGCCCAGTCTCTCTCGTCATATCCTCAGTTCAACTGTCCTGTAACTGTCCTCGTGAAATAATACAAAAGGAATTTCCCAAGTAAACTTTTAATTTCATTAATTCACCAAAGAAAAGCAAATTCACTAGTTGAAGAACAGCCATTTTCTGCAGCTTTTCACACAACTGCTCTGGAAACAGATGTAAAGAATTATTCAAATATCCCATGACTCTATTCTTTTCTATTGCTTACCACTTTTCTGTAATACTGTGATATTCATGTTACTTTGAAAGAGGTTCAGTTTATTTCCTTCAAAAAGTTGGTAAGATATTTAAAGTAAATCAATTTTGTCCTGTTGGCACTTAGGTGGAAGGATTTGCTGCAACAAGCACCTCCCATGGCAGCTCCTGTACCCAAGCATGAAATACGTGGGCTGATTTCTGAAATACAAACCTTGTCTTTCAAGAAGCCAGACAGCAATGCATGAAAGAGACCTTTTTCATCCTTGCAGTGGAATGACGGAGAGGAAAGTTACAAGCCCATTTCTTTTAGCATTTGCAGTTCTAGAATAAGGAGAAGCACCAAGAGTGGATTGCAAGCTGGAGTCTACTGGACAGCTGTGATGCACCTTCCTGAGGACCTTCATGCTCCTCTTTTCAGCCAGAAATTCTCTTATGGGTGTAATTCTCATTATTGTCTTCAGCCAGACTTTTTCATGAAGTTAATATAGTATCTCAACCTGTGCATTTATGGCACACGTATAATTTTCACAAGACTGGGACTGCAGGCTTTGTGTGGATCATAGCCACTGTCAGTTGGAGTGTTAAAGCTCTAAATTCTATCAAACCTTTGATACAATTCTGACTGTAACAATGCAAGCTTCCAAATTCTATCCAAAAGAAATTCGAAGTGCTCTGAAACCTACAGGTTCCTCAGCCATAGCCAGGAGAGGCTTGTATGTAGTTATTTGCCAAAATAACTGAAGTTCAGCTGCATACTGAAAGTGGCCCTTCTGCCAAAGATGACTTGGAAGCCAACTGATCAATAAATGGTGCTCAGGTAAACACTCCTACCTAGTCATTTTTTTCCTTTCAAATGCTGACAATAAGGAATGTTCTAATAATTACTCAGTGTGTAGCCTCCAGAAGAGAAAACAATGGGCTATAAACATAATTGAATTTGCCTTTCTCGGCTATTTAGACGGTGTTTTAGTGAACAGCAAATTGGGTCAGGCATAGCATTTGTTTAAAGGCTATGTAGGAGTAAGCCTTTATTTCTGCTTGTTCTCTAAAGCCTCCTGGAAAACTGGTGTACAGTACCAGGCCTGTTAAATCATTATAGTTATCTCTAAACCGTTTACACCTGTTTCTGTAAGCTTTCCTCAGTTCCTGTTTGCTTGTTTTTAATTTCAGTCCAATTTGAGATTTGGAATTTAATTTCTGGATCTCTGTTTCCTTCTGCAAATAATGTACTGAAGCCATGCTGGGAAATGTGCTGCAGTTTGAGCAAAGTAATTTTCTCTGTCTCTAACCCCAGATGAACTAGAGTTTTGAAAAATACTTCTGGAAGATCATTTACCTTCAGTATGTTAGAATTTTGTTCAAGAATATGTTGTGGTACTTCTGCCCAAAATTGTCTGAGTCCTTTTTCCAAATTCATGTCAAATCAAGGGTCGCTGTAAAGTTGGCATACTTGATTGCCTTCTTTGATGTGTGTGAAGAAGCCCAGTCTGTTGCATTACTTTTCCTCTCCTAGTGGACTATTGAAACTTCCATGGAAGAGTGGAAGAAAATGGGATTTCATAGGAACAAAATGAATCCTGATTTCAGTATATATTCCTGAAATACTTCTGATGTTTGTTCACAACTTCATGATAATAAATGCTACTAGTACAATCGCTCCTGGCAGATGAAAGATAGAAAAGGAAATTCTAAGTTTTAATCCAAATGCATATAAATATAAATTCAGTCTAGCCAATGTCAGTTATTGATAATTTTTGCCCAGGCTGATATGACCATGGGTCTTCAGTCTTCTGATTTTATTGATACAGTTATTTAAGTTATTTAAGCCTTATTTATTTCCTTTAATCAGCTTAAAGTATTGTGAATAATGTGTTGCAGAAAAGTGTAATTTCTTTTTAGCAGGCACTGATTAAAAAGTAAAAGGAGTATGAATCTGGGCAAGAATATTTATTCTGAAAATCAGTATTTTGACATGGCTAATACATATTGGGAAGGATAAACTTGTAAATACACAGCAGTGAGAGAGCCATTAATCTTCAGATCAATACAATTCCCATTGATGACAGTGGTAATCTTTGCATTTATTTCAATATTCGGTGAGTTCAGTCTCCTAAGCAGCAGTACCTTTTGAACTCATAAAACTGGCCTGACACATTTATTTCCAGATTTCCTGCTGTCTTTTGAGGTGTTATAGCCATACAGACTTGGAATTGTGCTTGAAATTCTGCTGATGGTTTTTTGGGTTTTGCTCTTGGGGGAGGGGGTTTTGTTTGTTTTGATCTTGTTATACTTCTGTGTATTGTTTTAGTCCTCATTGATGAACTCATTTATTTCAAAAGTTTAAACTTTTTTTGGGTCTCTAGCTTTTAGATTATTATCATATGCATAAAGACAAGAGTTGGTCTGAATCACTGATTACTGAAAAGGGTTTTAAAGGCAATGGAGAGGGCAGAGGAGAATGCTGAACACATCTCATGAGGGAAATCAAGAAGGACCCTGTGTGTAGGCTGCTGGGTGGGTTTTGTGCTGGGAGCAGGGAGATGAATATACTTTCTGTGTATGAGAATACATGGACAACACTTGGCTCTAATGAGCAAAAGAAACCTGCACACTTGCAGTACCTCCACGGAAGTTAACTCCACTGCATACATGTGGGTTTCAACAGTTAAAGAAACTGGGTGATTTACTGAATGGAAAAAATATATGTGTAAGATTTCTGCTACTGGTTAGAGTTGGACTTGATGATCCTTGTGAGTCTCTTGCAGAATGTCTGTAATAATGGTTCTACTGTTCTGGTCTTCTGCATGCTCACACAGATGAATTGCTCACACATAAAATATGAAAAATTAGGTGTGATGAAACAGAACTCTGCCCCTACACTCCACCTTTTAGCTTATACTAAAATACTATGAAATATTTTTGAAATCAGTGATTGTTTTGTATTGCCTCATTTCAAATAGTAACCCTCTTGGTAGGACAAGGTTATCTAAGTCGTGATGGTGTCACTGATGCTTGCGAAACCTCTGGATGGAAAGCACTGTGTATTTGTGTTCTCTGTTGGAAAGCACTGTGTATTTGTGTCCCATTCCGTGGCACTGCAGAGGGCTTGTCCTAAAAAGAGAAGCGATATCTCATAAAAGAAAAAGACGCTGCTGTGGAAAAACAGCAAGACCAATTTCTGAGAATGAAGCAGCATATTAAAAGCATGTAGCTCTTGGCTTAAATTTTCAGCAGTGTCTTATATTCCTCAGAGCAGTTCAGAAGGGAGCCATTTCCTCCTTGTTTTCTGAGTCCCCGAAGATTGAGTAATGGATGAGAACAAAAACATTTTGATGGTGAGAGGTTTACAATGGGATCATTGTCAGATCGGTGCCTCGAGGGCTCTACCGGGGGCCATTGTCATTCCTGTTTCCTTTCTTCTAATGAGTGGATCCAGCTCTCACTGAGGTACAGGGGAGATCAGTGTAACTACCCAAGAGCTCACAGTGGCTCATCTTTCTTGTCAGCCTCCCATACTTACTGTGACAAAGCGAAAGGCTTTGGAAAAGCCAGACTCATTCAATGTAATTGAACTAAATGGATAATAGGACACTTATTAGGCTTTAAAAAGAATACTCTTTGCTGGCTTTTGCAAAGACTACAGCTCTTTGTCATTTGATAATAGACATTCACTTAGGAGTCTATTATATTTTTTTTTGTGGTGGGATTTTTAAGATATTTTACTCACATCAATATTAATGGGAATTTTGCAAGTAAGCCCTGGGAATTCAAAAAAATAAAACCCAAGACCCTTGTGTTTCTAGCAACCTAAAACCTCGAATAACTGAGAATCTGTAATTGGTTCTAATATGGGACAATCTTGGATGGGAAAAAGAGCTCCAAGTATAAATAAAAGTCACCCATTTAAGGACAAATTCTACAGTCCTAGCTTCGCCTAGACAGTAACTTGCTTTTCAGATAATCTATCTCAGCTTTTTGTGGAGTAAAAGGGAACTCAGAATAAAACAGTATGAACCTCCTGCTTCCCAGTCTGAAACCTTCATATACGTTTCCTGTATAGGGTTATCCTCTTGCTCTGTTGGTGTCATTCAGAAATATAGTTTTCGACGTGAGGAATCATGTTGAAATGATGAATTTTAATGATCTGAAAGTACTGGTAAAACTGGTATTTTCACCTTTCCAGTTCAGCTCTGCATAGATTCAGTAACACTAATTTTGCAGTTTATGAGTGCCTTTTATCCTCAAAAGGCTTTTCAAATATTCAACCATATTTTCTTTTCATTTAATGCTTTCGCATATCCCAGACCTAGGTGTGAAACCATCAGAGTTCACAGCACTTGAAAAATTGGACAAAGCCACAAAGAGGCTACTTGTTAATGTTTATCTTATAGAGAAGTATTTCAGCAGGACAGTACTGTTAATGTCAAAATTTACGTGATGAGACCAACCTTACAGTGAAAGAATTCCAACCTCTAGTGGTTTTTTATCCTGCCCTTTCTTCTTTTTAGAGGTGGAAAAACTGTGGGAGGAACATGGTTGTAAATTGGTCTAGTCTGAAAAGTGAGTGGAAGTAGGAACAGAATTAACATTCAGTTACCACTGCTGCCCTTCAATAAAGTATCTCACAGCCCTTCAGAGTAACTTGTTTCTTGTGAACGCAGGTGGCAATTAAAATGGAAGTACTGGAGTGAAGAAGAAACCAGAAAAAGGACAGGTAGTGCAGCTCTGCATTCTTGTTTTATTAGTATGTGGGGAAAAAAGAGGTATTTGCCTGGTATACAGTGTGACCTGACTCTGTTTTATCCCCTCAGTTATTGCAGTTAGCTAAAGAAATCTCCTATTTGTTCCTCATGGTTTTCTTATTAATTTGGTATAGTGTTTTGTGCATTTCCCTTGCCCTTCTAAGAGAGTGGGGATTTTCCTGAATGGATCAGTACACACCTACTCACAGCTGCAGGGAAATTTCAGTCCTTTGGAGCCACCTGTGGCTGTGCTAATGGTAGGAACAAACCCAGGATTTGTCAAGCACTGAGTTAGTTTTTCTATTAATTGTTTACACTTGTCTCAAATAGACAGTCTCTGCATCTGAAAAAAAGATTGCTTAGGAAAGCAGCTTAATATACACGTAATATGCCCCATTCCCACCTGATTTACCTTTATGTAATCAAAAACAAGCTCATTAATGCAGAATAGAGTTATGTCAAAGGAGAGCCAAGCTTATAGGAGAAACCAGCCTATTATATTGTTATAGATGTTATATTTTCTTAAAGAGAAAAGTTTGCCTAATGGAATTGCTACTGTGTAGCTGAAAATTATGCTTTAGGAGGACTTTCAGCAAGGTTGCTGCCTGTTTGATTTCTGTTTGTACTGAGATTTTCTGAGCTCCTGCAATAACCCTCTCTTCATTTTTCTCTGGTTGGGAACATTCTGGTTGCATTCCACTAGATGGCTACAGGGAAAGCAGTTTTCAGGGAGCAGAGACATGCAGCTCTTGGTATCCAGGGAAAACCTGTCTGGGATTTTTGTCTTTTCTTTACAAGTTCGCTCTCTGACTATGTGATACAGCTGAGCTTCTCAAGCCAAAAAGTCATGTTCAGCAGGGTTGGAGAACTGCCTTATTGGAGACTGCAGCAAATTCAACATGATGATCTGTTTGATCCTGGTTTCATTCAGTGACATTGTGAATGCCAAGACTGGAGGTTTATCCTGAGTGCTGTGGGCAGTGGATCTTATCATGGGCCCCTGTAAGGTGCAGATATCAAACCAGATGTGGCCTGGCACAAGTTACACTACACAGGGTGTTTGGCCATAGTGCTACAGGAGGTAAAACTGGGTCTGTGCCTGACTTGGTCAGCTGCAGCACCACTGAGACCCACAGCATGTGCAGACTCCTAAACAAATATTGCTTTTTTCCCATCAAATTAGCCAGAGCACCTTCTTCCAGATTTGCCCCAGCTGCAGGAGGACAGAGAATACTTGCTGTAGAATAAAAGCCTGCCTGGACTGCACTCTGTTGCCAGTGCTTCCTGGACATACATAAAATCAGAGAATGAATTTATCCTAGGGCAGCATTTGGAGTTATACGGCAGAGATGGTTTGATCTTGGTATAGAAGACCAAAGTCACTGCCTTGCTGCTTTTTCGTTTTTCAGAACCAGCATAACTCTAAGTGCGTGGATATTGGAGAGTCTTAACTGGGACCAGCGGGATGCAGCCAGTAAGATTTTCTGATGTTTCTTTTAGCCAACAGCTGTGCATAGAAAATTTCTTCTGTCTTGGTTTGAAAGACAGGTGTCTGCTAAGAAAGGCAGGAGCCTCTTTTTGAAATGAAGAATGTAAACCCCCTCCCTCCAAATTATTATAATTTTGAAATTAAGNGAAAAGATAAAGAGCACTGCCCCGCCTGGTTTTAACAGATGGTAATAGAATACATACTTTTGGTCACATCCTGCATTGCAACCTAAGGCACTTCTAATTTTAACAACTGGTTGGGCTTTTCTTGTTGTGGCTTTTCCTACAGGGCTCCAGCACATGAAATGAGTATCGTTATTTGCATTCAGTAAATTAGGAGAATAGAAGTATTTCCCAGTGATGGGGCTTCCTCAAAGCCTTCCTGCCTATCTGTGGCAGATTTGTGAAAAATGAAGGTAAAAATCCCATGAATCCCAAAAAAGATAGTGAAATGGGGAGAACCAGCTGCCATATCTCTGGGGTTTTGGTGTGTGGCTTTGGCTGGAGGGAGTATTGTAACTAATGTAAGTGGGAAAATTCCTACTATCTCCTTTACTGGCTTTACATATGCAGCACGGGATGCAAACATGCAGATGCCCGAGAGCAAGTGTTTTTTAAAAGCCCTTTTTTTACCTAAACATCATAATGAACTTGGAATTTGTTCTCCAAAAAGTGAAGAATGCAAATAGTAACCCAAAAATAGTCAGAAATTGGTGGTGTACTGTAAACAAAAGAAGCCCACAGTGAAATGATGGAAAAATCCTACATAATCTTTATCACCAATGTTTTTTACACATTTCATATAATATTTTAAATTGGGACAATCAGATATAAGCCTGTAATGAAAGTCATATTTGCATATCAGTCTTAACTCTGATTTATGCTGACCAATATTTGGCCATATTGTGGAGCATCTCTCTCCTTTGTCTATTCTCCTTTTTAGCTGCAACAACAGAACTGAAACTCCACTCACAAACCCACTTTTTAGTTAGTTTTATTCCTTCTCCTCCAATGTATCTTTCCACTCTTCCACTCAATGTATCTTTTACTCACTTTCTACATCTCAGATTATTACAATTTCGACTGTGTTTTAGGTAGAGTTTTAGTCAGGATACAAACCTCTGTATTCTTTTACTGTAAATTAATGCAGTAGTTTGTGTGGGAACATATGTAGCTGTAGAGATTGAAATGGTCATCTTAAAGTTCACAAAATGAATGTAAGTCAGACTTTTCTGCAGTTCAATATATTTATGAAGGACAACCTACCATTTTTCTTGCAGCCTCAGTGAAGCTGTGTGGGAATGTAGTTCTACTGTGCCAAGTAGTTTCTGATATATCCATTACTTTTATGAAACTCTCTGCTGTAGTTTATGTTCAGCTTGAGAATAAAGGGAGAGAGTGGAGGAGTGCCTGCTGCATCATCCAGTTCTGTGTACTGCATGAAACTCTGTATTTTGGACACTTGTTAAGGTTGTTCCTGCACAAATTCGAGTCCCTCCTTGCCTGTTATGTGTGTCTGTGATTTAGACAGTGTGTGTCCCAGGGTAGGGCCTGGCATTGTGGAGGCAGGTGAGGAGTGAACTGGACTGGTGTGTGCACTGGTAATGGAGAGTGCCCATGCTTCAGCAGTGGCATTCCCCCCAGTTTACCAGGCTGTCTGACACTTCCTGCTATCACTTCACCCAACACACTCTTCTAGCCCAGCAGTATAAATTCAGTGTCTCAAGAGCCTATTTTTACCTAATTTACCTTATTGGATTTGTCAACAAGCAAGTGCTCTGTATGGTCAACTCCTGCATTACTCTGTGTCCCCTGTCATTTAAGAGCATCTTTCCTGTAATTCTTAAGGAAGTCCTCACCCTCCTGTGAAGATACTCTTTCTTAGAGTACAAACTGATATCCATCTTTAGTAACCAAGTGTGGGAAACAAAATAGAAGTTGTACTTCAACTATAAGTTAAAGTCAGTATTCCAAGGAATAACTGTGTTTATGTATGGGACTCTTTTTACTTGCAGTAACATTGTGAAGAATCAGATATTCTAATTGAAACATTCACTGTGGCATGTCTAGCATTTGTAAGTGTCAGCCCTAGGGATGTCAGTCATGGTTGTGAGGAACCACATTTACACACATGATTGACTTAGTCCTTCTCCTCAAGCCCTTGACCATCCCATAACATTCAACTCTTCAGCTGAGAACTGTGGGTTCTCAGTAACCAGGAGATGAAAATGAAGGGGCTGTAAAGGGAAAGAGTGTTATATCTTGGAGACTTGGCTTTGTTTCCTAGCTTCCTCGAGACATCCATTGAACTACTTTGAAAATCTGTGAACCTCACATTGCCTCAGCTGCTCCACTGTATGCACTTGTCTCTTAAGCCCCTTCAAAATCAGGTAATGCTAGTCTAAGCATGGACTGTTGATGCTGAACACACAGTGATGCTGCTAAACTCTAAAAGAATTTTGTTCATCTTACCAGTTCACCTTGGAATTACTGGCATGGTAAATCTGTATATCCCATGACTAATTGACAATAACTGGAACCGAACATGTACAAATTGTTACTTTTCCAGCTCTGGTTCCCAAAGATGCTAGATGCAGAATGACTACACCAGTGTTTCAGATCAATTGATCAGCAGCAAAAAGGTGGGGAGCTAAAGTGCTCTTGTCCATTATGCAGAGACAGTAACTACAAGCAAAAAGTCAGCTTTGAATTAACCACTGCCTGGGCAAACATCTGACTTTGCATAAGTCTTAGTTATGTTGTGCAGAGGAGCTGAGCAGCACAGTGCATCCTGGCCAGAGGAGTCTTCCCAGGTTGGCGTGGAGGGTGAGGAGCTCTGAGCTGCTCCCCTGGATGGGAGCCAAGAGAATCACCTGCACTAATTCCTGCTAATTGCCTCCAACCAGGCAATGGCTCTGCAAGGGCTGCGTAAGAAAAGCCATCTTCAAAAGTAAGCTCCATCAGGAAAAAAATTCCACAGCACTAAGGACACCCAACATGAAATTTGTATTCACTGGCCAACAATGGCCACCATTAGATCACCCACAACCTCTCCTCAGTCAAGGGACTGGTCAAAGCTTGGTGCTCTGTCAGTGGTTTTTCTGCTGCCTGTATTTTTCCGTCTTTGTGCACAGGGGACTGCTGTGGGAGAGATGGGAATGCAATCAGAAGCTGCACAAAGTGTATCAGGGAATACTGCCAGGGCAGCCAGTTTTCTCTTCACTTGTTGCAGCTCTGTGGGCACAATCATAATCTCTGTGTATATGTGGGGAAAAAAATCCAACAGAAAACCTACAGTGATAAAATAATGGAACTCGTGAAAGGCAGAGAATTCAGAGCCCATATTGGCAATCCTGCACTCCCTGTGCAGCTCAGAGAGCCAGAGTAGCTCAGCTAGCACTGGGGGATTTCAGCCACACAATGAAGTTCAAATGCTCTCTGAGCAGATGCCTGCTGTTTGGAGAATCTCCACCCAAATGCTGCCTACCGAGTAGTTAAATTTGACAAGCAGCTTTCGTTCCTATTTCTGTGTTGCTTTTCACCAGCTTAGTGTATATCCCTCTTGTTACTGTACTGTCATGTTTTGACAACTTCATTTCTTTAGCCTTTCTGTCCCCTTGTTCTGCTTCCAAGTGCTCTGTTTCCCAAATTCCTCAATACATCTTGTAGCACTAGGGAAGTGCTTTCATTTCCATAGGACTCTGTTGCTCTCTGCTCACCAAAGGAGCATCTGAACAGACTGTCTCTTGTATCAGCTGCTGAAGTTTGTTTATTCTGCACCCAGGAGAGAACACAAATGAGTAGGATTTTCCATGTCTTCTGAAAAGGTTTAGTTTGAATATCAATCTCATGCAATTTTGTCCTAATTTTTCTGAGACCGTAAGTCCCACTTTTGCTTCTTTCTGATGTTACTTATTTTCAACATGGGCTGCAGTAAGACTGATAGTGTAAGAACCTGAATTCTCTACAGTAAAATTTATAGCTTGTCATATTCAATAATAAGAAAGTAAATTGTAAAATTAAAACAATTTTCCTAAACTCATAGTGAAATAAAGCTATGGTGGAAGACCATAAAACACATAAAGATAATTCAATATTTAGTATCTTCCATCCTACTGGACTAAATTTATTCGTGAGGTTTATATCTGAGTGCCATATTGTCTCAGGTGGGACAAGTCAACTCTTTTCCTATGACACAGTATATATAATGATGGAAGAATCTTTCTGATCTAAGTGAATTTGAAGCCTACCAAAAACATAATTGCCATGTACCCAACTGTGTGCATTCCTGTGATTTGGTCCAAGATCAGTTTCAATGGAGACACACACATGCTACAAAGGCTAGATCTCTGCAAATAACTTGTTTCCTTCTCAAAGTGCAAACAAGCTATAAAAAAGAATAGTTTGGAGTCAAAGAAATCAAACAATGTTAATGTCAAGATGGCACTGAAAGGAGATACTTTAGTTAAAACAATAGAAAACATTTCTTTGTCACTTCATGTCTTCATGATTAAATTTGTTTCCAACAAAACTCTAAGACCAGTCTGAACTGATCAAAGGAAGTTCTATTTGGAATTTCTTCCAGCTAAAACAGCTTAATTGTAATCAGCTTTTCAGTCAATGTGAACTTCTGTTTCTTGAATGAAGAATTAATAAAAATAATCTATTCTGTTCATGTTGAAATCAAATGGCAAAACATGACCAAATATCATCAACACATAAAGGAGAGCAAGGAAAACTTCTGAGTGTTCCAACCAGAAGAGTAGAATTTAATGTAGAGTTTTGGGAAATGAAAGTACTGACAATCACCTCAAAATTATAAATAACCTCCTTGCAATCAGATGCAAATAATTGTTACTTTAAAAACATTTTTGGGATTTAAAAGAAAAGGAGAAAAAAACAAATAAGTTTAGGTAAAAGTTTTCAGAGAGAAATTCAATGCTTCCATTTTAAATAAAGTTGTAATTCCAGGGGAGAGAGGTTACAGTCCACAAAAAAATTGTTGAAACAATTGTGGAAAAAAACTTGAAAACAAATTGCTTGTTGAAAACTTGCTTTGATTGTTTTTTTTTCTTAAGAGTTCCTAGCTGCTTTGGTAGAAATAGCTGTATTCAAAATATGTGAGACAGTAAAAAACCCCAAAATTTTGACAACATAAAATATACTGAAAGATGTTGATTTACAAAAAGCTATATAAAATCCTCTTCCTTTGAAAAATTATGGCCAGCTGTATTTAGTACGCCTTAATTATGCATTTGATCCAGAATGTCATTCATCCTGCTTTCCCCAGCTGATTTCTGACTGAGCATCTCAATGTATCTGGGTCAGCTATACTTATGGTGTGAATTGAAAGAGAAAATAAGTTTTGATCCCTAAGGAAAATTTGGAATGTATTTGGTATTGGCTGTGAGGAGAAGTTTGAGGTGAAGGAATCAAGCATGGAAACATACAAAAATTTATTTGTAGTGGAAGAGTTTATGTGGGACAAGACAAAATGATTTGCATTGCTGCAGTTACTCTGTATGTCAATGCTCCTTGTTTTGAGGAACCATCTTTCTGTTAGCAACTCTTGGGAACATATTCCAATACATGGGCAGCATTCAGAGAAAATTCAGTGCAAAAAAAGTGAGGTAACAAACTACTGGTTACTGTTTTGAAATTCTCTCTCCCATGCCCAAAATTTGTAAACTTGCACACCTGAGCCTTGCCTGCATTAGAGGGGAGGAAGATCTCTCTCCAAGACATGGTTATTTCTTCCCACACCTTGCCAGAGGATAACAAGACAAAGTAATGAGCTGAACAGGGCTCCAGCAAGACAAACAGAAAAGCAAAAGTCAGGGAGGTCTAATCACACCATTGTTTTTGATGGACTAATAATTTATTCTTTTATTGTAATCCTTGCCTGTTTGGGAACCAGATCAATTTAAAATAAGGAAACACTTACAAATATAACATTATTAAGAGATTTCCTCTTTTTCCTCTTCCTTTATAATCTCAAATTGTTTTCACTGGAGTATGCACCTGAGGACTGTCAAGTGGCAGGGCCCAGGCATCATTCTGGGGAATACTTTTGTTAGAAGCATGAGGTTTCATAACCTGAGCTGTGAACTCTGGTTCTCACTTTGGTGGGCATTAAGTGTGAGCTGGTTAAGTACAGTCTGTTTTCAGCCCTTTTGAGGAGCTTGTAGCTCCCCAGAGCTGTGAGATTCTCCTCCAGCCCATGGGATGCTTTGGGGAGAGGCTTCCCTGCTGCTTGTGCTGTGGTGATCACATCCAGGTTCATCACACCACAGGAGCAGAACTTTCTCTTTTGTGATTATCTTTGTCTTCATCAGTTCAGGCTTATTAAGTTTATTCTGGCTTGTGAGTGTTCATTAAGCCTTAGCTGGCTTTGAGAGGTGTTCTTATTTCTCACGCAGAAAGGGACACTTAATTGTGAGGTGAATCTGCTCCTCCTGGTCCCTCAAGATTTCACAGATGGTCACTTTGGCCCTTTCAAAACAAAGATTTGAGCATGGCATGGTAAGATAGTTCACACCTCTTCTTGAAATTCACCCAAATTAAACCAGAAAATGTAACAAGTCCATATAAACTGTGATGAAAGAGGGAAATGTCTGAGTGACATTGGCCCCAAAGGGCTTTTGTTTGCAAATTTCTGATTTTGCCATTTCTGCCCGTTTACATAAGCTGGGTGACACTGCTGCAGAACAGACAAAGCATCTGTCTTGGATATTTTTAAAAATGCCAATTTTGGAAAAGTGTGATTAGTTGTTTATGGTATTTCATAAGTAGAAAGGCTGGATGTGAGTCACTGGCTGGGCTGTCCCAATCCTGCTGTCCCAATCCTGCGGGGATAGACAGGATGTTTTCCATCTCTGCTGCTGAATGTGGGGTGTTGACAGATAGCTTTGCTGAAGGAGTCTCTACAAGTGCTATCTCCTGGGATGGCTTTGCTCGGGGGCCCTGTGTTAATAGCAGGATTGCACTTTCCTTGTGCCTGTCATGGCAGCATGGATGTGATGCCATTTGGGCAGTGAAAAGCATCTCCATTAAGTTCAACTTCTCCCTGTTTGCTTGGCAGGGCAGCACAGCATCTCAGCTGGGAGTGCAGTTCCTCCTCTGACATCCCCACTCCCCTCACGTGTGCATCCTTGTGTAGCCATGGAGCTGCCAGGTATTAGATGGGATAGATGCTCATGCATGAAATCTGATGGCAGAAACTGCAATTGTTACCTTTACAAAGAGATAACGATGCTTTTTACCACCCTGCTAAGTTCATTCTCACCCTGGTGCTTCCTGAAAGGTATTAACAGCTTGGATTTCTTCTGGAGCTTGGAGGGTGAATGCCTCTTACAGCAGCCCTGGAATGACACACCTGCCTCTACAAAGAGTGTGATGGTACTGCTGGGGCCACTGAACTTGTTGAGTGCAAGTTTCCTAAGGGATCAAATTGCCCTCATGGCTTTCATTATAAATGTCTAGAAAGTGAGGAGCTGCTATGCCAGGAAGGAACATCAACACAGTCTGGTGCTTTAACACACTAGTTAAAATAGGCCCTTATTTTCTGACCTGACAGAGGCTCTAGAAGTGGCTCATTTGACTTTGTCCTGGCCAATACTTTTGCTTGCAAGTGCATCACTCCACTTCCACAACACTTTTGTGGCTTTTGGTTTGCTGTAGAAGTTGAGCAATTGCTTGATCAGCCTAAATCAGTGTGTTGTCAACATTTTCCAATTGGAGACCTCTAAATATTTCCCAGTGCCAGTGCAGCCTGTTATTGAGTGGATTTAGGTGTATAGGCAAGAGGCTTGCTTCACTGCATGACCTGCCACAATCCCCTTGGAGGCTGTTCTTACTCTGTGGGAATGTTTCCAGAGAAGGATGAAATTGCAGGTCTGGATCATGAATATCATCCCAGCTTAATCTGGAGCATGCCATGGGCTGCATGGCAGTGCAGCCACTGATGTGGTATTACCTTGCTGTTGGGGGGCAGCTCCCTTCTGCCAGCCCTGATGCCTTGAAAGGCTACCTGGAACAGAGGCTCGACAGTGTTAGAGGAATAAAGTAGGTATTTATTAAAAAGGCCTTCAGAGGCAGTACAGGGCAGCACAAAGGCAGGGCAGTACAAGAGCCTGGCCAAGGCAACACCCGAGATGGATAACAGGTCATTAGTTTTCACGCTTTTATAAGATCTGAGCCATTTACGTATTGGGGTTAATTATCCAATTACAGCTTCAGGTTATGAAGTCCCATCTTCTCAGCTTGCTCTCCTCAATTTGTTGTTGTTTGCACTTTTTTGGCCTGAAGCTGTAACGGTGTCCTTGGTTTTTGGGCTGGCAAAGGATTGTTTTGTCTGACTAAACTGTGAGGAGAACTTGCTACCACTTTATATGAAGTTCAGAGTTACATACTAATGCAGTACAGAATCTGGATAATATGAAAGCTAAAACTTAAGGCATCCCAAAGCATAAAGACATCATTTTCCCCCAGATTTTGCCACTGCTGTGCTGGGATGTGTATCTCACTGCTTCCACAAAATCCAGCTGGAGGAGAAGGGGGAAATGGTTCTAAATGTCTGCCTTCTCCATTATCCTCTGGACTTGGAGACAGCATCCCTCCAGCAAAATTCATCCAGTGGTGGTGGGTTTGGGACAGGCACCTATGAAATCATGGGGTGCCAAGTGAACTCCAGCAGCCCAAGTGCCCAGACAAGTAACTCAGCACTGCAGCTGCTTCCAGAGGCACAGATGAGTCTGAGGAAGGGAACAGAGCTTCCTCCAGGAACTGGTGGGACACAGCTTATGGTCCCTTGCCCTGTGACCTTGGGGCTACCTTGCCTTTTCTGCCACACCTCTCTGTTTCATCTCACACAGCAGGGCATGTTCTGGCATGAATTGGTGCTTTCATTGCTGCATCTCCTCCAGGGCATCAGTAGCAGATTTTGTAGCTTACAAGTTTTTACCAAGATAAGAAAGTAGGGAATACCTATTTTCCCAGATATTGTACTGGATATAAGGTATAGCCTGCTGCTAGAAATTGGGCTTACATGCCATCAGTTTCCATGTGATAAAACCATTTATTTCAGCGTGTTTACGTGACCCTAAAAAGGCAACCTTCTAACACTAGTAGCAGCAATGTGTGCCTACAGCTTTGCATGGCTTTCAGCTGGAGCCATCGTTTATTAGCTCCTCTGAAAACAAATCCTGTCGAGACTACACCAGGAAACTTATTGCTGACTTTCAAGAGAAAAATGTCACTGCACTCTCAGTGACAAGATGAAAAATTTAGCAGGAATGTGTAAGATCCAAAGGGACAAAATCTCTGAGTGGCCCCTTTTCCCCTGCTCAATGGCTAGTCAATGGCTTTCTGATATTCTCTATGGGAAATCTGCACTGGTGAAAAAATAACACCTGGCAGGGTAAAAATCTTACTGATGCCCTGATCCAAAGCTAATTGAAATGAATCTTAGAGAAAGGGCTACAGAATGATGCTTTTGTGAAGTTTAAATTGGATTTGGATGAGGGTCTACATGGCCACTTTTGTGGGAGATGTTTACCTGCTGTGCTATTTTTTTTCCCCTGTATCTTACCTGCTGAGTCTGATAGTGGAATTTTGAACACAGCCTGGCTGCCATCTCTAGTGTCAGACTGAGGATATTTCTGAGTCTGCCCATGTAAAATCTGCACTGGTGAGTATCACACACATAAATGGATGCACAGGCTGAACTGAAAAGCATCACCAGGGTTATAAAATCAAATAAAGACATAATAAAAGGCAAAAGAAAGGCAGTGTAATTCCATGTCACTGTTGTATACTCAAGGGCATTTTTCTGACTTCTTCACAGTAGGCTTTTTGACCTTAGTAATGTCATTTTAATGCATTTATGAAATCACCCAGGTTTTTTGGTAGCAAATTAAACAACAACAAAAAAAAATTCTGTTGCTAAGCATTGTACTCATGGTCAGTTTGATCATTAATAGGGATGAAACTTCTCTGGTTTTCCTGGGAGGTGACCTCTCTTCCATCATCCTAGAAGACAGCATCATGTGGTTTTTTGTTTCTTGTGCTTCCAGCCATGTTATGAAAATTTTCCTAGTGAAGGCACTTGGCTTGTTCAGCTGAAGAAAAGGAGACTGAGGGGAGACCTCACTGCTCTTCCACATCCTCCCAAGAGGCAATGGAGGGACAGCTCCAATCTCTGCTCTCTGGGATCAGGGACAGGATCTGGGAACGGCTGGAGCTGGGTCAGGGGAGGGTCAGACTGGATATCAGGGAAAGGTTCTTCCCCCAGAGGGTGTGGGGCACTGAACAGGCTCCCCAGGGAATGGTCACAGCTCCAAGGCTGCCAGAGCTCCAGGAGCATTTGGACAACGCTCCCAGGGATGCACAGGGTGGGATTGTTGGGGTGTCTGTGCAGGGCCAGAGGTTGGACTCAGTGATCCTTGTGGGTCCCTTTCAACTTGGAATATTCTATGATTCCTTCTTTGGGTCACCTGTCTTTTTGTCCTAGCCATCTCCACCTAATTTTTGTTTCTCAGCCTCTACTAAGTCTTATTTTCTGCACCCTCAGTCACAGGTTTCTTCTGAGCCCCAGCTCCTGGTCCATTAGCCACTGTCCTCTCTCATCTGGGTTTCCAGCCATGCTGGGTAAGTGTGTTCCAGAGTGCCATTTCCAAACACTTTGCCTGACATCTTTGCTTAAACTTGCAGTCTCAGGGAGTATTCTGCTTAGTCTCTCCTGCATCAGTCTGAGTAAGGATAAAATAGTTAAAGAAACGAGCTGTGAAGCCTAGAAAGGATTGTCCCTGCATGTACAAATTGGTCTTTTAAAGATTTTGCAACTGGACCAAATTTTGCCAAAATTTCATGGTCCCTACAAAAGGCTTTTGTTCCATCAAGCAAACTGTCTCCCGAGAATTTCAGGATATGGCTCGTAAGGAAGGATTTGGGCACTGCTCAACAAAAGGAGCACTAAGTTTGCATGTTTACTTTTCCCAGGGTAAGGCCACATCTTTTCCCATTTTTTTTTACAGGACGAGTGGATTCCCTTGGAATGAAATGAAATTAAACAAATTAAACAAAAACACCCTGCATCCTGTCTAAGCCCAATAACTGGAATTGCAAAACTCACCTGAAACATTTGGAGTTTGGCAAAGTCATAAGTAGAGAAAGCAGGCCTCAAAATGTCAAATATTGACTAGAAACTAGGCAGCACTTTCAGCTCCACCTCTAAAATTACCAGGTCACCAAGACAGCAGAGGGTAAAAGGAGAAATGCAAAACAAAACCCAGTACAAAAGGGAAATGCTTTAGTGGCTTAGAAAAATAACAATAAGGTACCTGCTTGGGCAGTTTGGGATTCTGAGGAGATAATATTCTGGGTTTTCTTTCTTTTGCTGGTTATATTACAGAGCTGAGAGAGAAAATTGATTTTTCATGCAAAATATTGAGTTGCTGCTCACTTGTAATTTGATTTATTATTTTTATACTCTGCACATAATTTTTTAGGGCTTTCTCCTATCTCTGTAACATTGTTGGAAAAGGTATTATCGTGCAATTTGCTACCAATAATAATTTGCTATATTATAGGAATTTCTCTTATCATCATTACTATTGTTTCCAGGCCATAAAATGTCACTGGTTGTGTGAGCATGTCAGTACTTGAAGGCTGGGACCACGCTGTGCACTGCCAGGGCACATTGGTCACACAGGTGGGTGGTATATCCACAGCATTTCCAGGCAGAGGACTGTGTCACAGCTGGTGTGAAAAACTAGCTTTGGGGCCTTTGTTTATCAAGTTGCTCATCTGTTTCCATTTTCCTTTTTCCCTAGTTCTTAATGCTTCCCTCCTGCCTCCCTCATCCTTTTTGTCCTTTATTTATTCTAGGAACTCAGGAATACAGGGCTGCAAGGAACCAAATTTTCCAATGTTTTTGTCTGATACTGCTTTAAGAGGAGTTACAGCCAGCACAGCTTCATAAGATGAAAAAAAGATCTCAACCACGACTTCACCTTATAGGATAACATCATCTACATCATGTCTTCAACTCTCAATCTGATAGATCATTGTTTTCCTTTTATATATATTTTTTTCTAAAAACACTGAGCCAAATTGAACGTAGCTATTACAAGAGTTATTCCACAGTCAAAGCTGCTTTGATTGGGTTTTTCTTCTTCCTTTGCTCAGTTTTAGTTTAATTATTGCATAGTTCAGAGACACCCCTTGCTCCAAATTTTTTTCAGTGTATGAGTACAGCAAGGTAGCCCACCAAGGGGATGTGATTGTTGAGAGTCAGTAAGTAGAAATGAGTAACACTTATTTCAGCAGCCAGAGATCTCTAAGCAACAGTTTTATTCTCAGTCCTCATATATGTCCAAACACTCTTTGCCAGTGAACTTCTGCTACCCAGCAAACCTCAGGCAGGAAGGAATGTGTCTCTTTTTTCATAAAATCTTTTTTTCCTAGAGCATGGAAGTGCTGGAGATCAGCCAGTTGTGTTGGAGTGACTCTATTAACTGCTGAGTCTACACTTTGGGAAAAGATGCATGCACACAGAGAAAAATACAACAAATGCTTTGGAAAAAAATGCCAGTCCTCAGTCAAACATAAAAAACTCAGGGTTGAACAGAGAGGGCTTTTTGCTTTTTCCTTTTATTTGTCCAAATTGAATTTATGTGCTTCTATGCTGAAAGTGTAATTTCTGAAATAAATGCTGAGAAATATCTGCAAGTGACTTGAAGAGTGGGATTGGATCTGAAAGGTGACTCAATATGCAGGAGAGCAGGGAACAACATTTCCTTTCTTCAAATAAGTGCTTGAATTCAGTATAGTTAAGGCAGATTGGGGCTATAAGTTCTCCTGGTACATCTCTTATGCGAACCAGCAACCGTGGGCTCACTCTTTGCTGGGGAGCACCTGTGGATGTACCACCCAAACAGGGTCACACCTTGGGAGGGAGATGAGAGCTGCAGGACACCTGGGTGCACTGCTTTGGCACTCATCATGGGAATCTGAAAGAGCTCTCTTTACTACTCCTCTGTCATTGTCAGTTCCTAGAAATAGTAATTCCACAAAGGAAAATGGGTGTTTCTAAGTTAGGAGGGTACTTCTTGTGTCAAGTAAGATATTTGCCAATTTTTGTGACATTACAAACAACTGTATTTGAAAGAATGACATGAAGGTTACAAAGTAAATAAGGAAAAGGTTGTGAAATGTCAATGTGAAGGTTGTTCTTCCTGTATATACAGTATGACAGAAACTTTAGTAATCAGTTTGGATAGTATGTTTTCCTATAGGGCTTTTTCAACAGTGAGTGTTTGCAGTGTACCCTCAAGGCTTTCTAATGTAGAAAACTTTTTTCATAGTCCATGTCATTTCCTATTGAAATAACAAGTTGTTATTTGGGTGGGAGATTCAGGAAAGGAAATGAAGTTTCTATGGACTGGAACATGACTGCTGCCATGAGGAACTAAATTTCTCCTCTGTTCTTTAGAAACAACCTAAAGCATTTCTTTGTAAAGCACAGTGCCAGATCACACACACTCAAATGACATTTAAATGAGCTTGTGCAGGTGCTGGAGACAGTACAGCAGTGCTGGTGTAGGTCCTAACCAAGTCCTTCCAAGTAGCAGGCAGGGTTTCCAGAGCTACCCCAGAACTGTGCTGCATGAACATGGCAAAGATGTGGACACCTGTGGGGGATGTTAGAGCAATAAATGTTAGATATAAAGCTTTCAAAGCTTTACCCCACACCCACCCAATCCCACCCACTTATCCACTCACAAAAAAAACTCAGAAATGCCCAGGCAAAATGGTGGCTGGCCCCTTTGTCTCTGAGAAAGGAAAAAAACAGATGGGAACATGTCGAACTTCTGATGTTGGTCTCCTCCTCACAGCAGGCGAAGCAGGTGGATTTGGATGTCCTGTCTCATGTTGCTTCACCTTCTCTGAAGTCTTGGGCTTGGGGCAGCCCACTGCTGGCTCCCCAGACTTCAGAAAAAAAAAAAAAAAAGAAAGAACAAGTCGAAGCAGTTCAAGGGAAAAAAACCCAAAAATGTGCCAAAAGGATTTGCGGATGAAGCCTCCTGGCCAGGGGAAGAGAAAAAGGAAAGTTCTTGCCTGAGCTGGAAAAACTAATCCAGCAAAGCACGCCAAGCAGAGAGACTTTGAATACAGCTTGAGTGAGAGCTCAAAGGCTCCCCTGCACCTGCATCATCTTAAAGCCTCAGCAGCCCTATCTGGGCTTAAAGTAGACAATTAGAGAATAGAGTATCATCGTAATAGAGTATCATCATAAAATCATCCCAAGACATGAAGGTGGTCATAATTAGTGTACACAAATTTCTTTGCTGGAGCAGCCTGTCCCTTCCACCTCGTGGAAGAGTGACCCACACTGCTGCAGCTAGAGGGGCAGTGTTGGCCATGGGATGGACTTAGGTTGGAGAAGTTCATGGAGAATTGTCTCCCATGGGAGGGACCCCAGGGTGCAGCAGGATAACGGCTCCTTTCCCTGAGTACCAGGAGAAACAGTGGGTGATGAACTGACCATAGCCCCCATTCCCTGTCTGCCCTCACCACTGGGGTAGGAGGTGAAGCTGGGAAGGAGGGGGGTGGGATGAAGGCATTTTTAAGGTTTTATGTTATTTCTCATTAGCCTATGATACTGCACATGGACTATGGGAATGAAAGATAGCATGCAGCAGGTCAATCTGGGACACATTAAGCACAGTATAGCTGCTAATCAAATGAAAGAATTGGTGGCCCCAATGCAGCCTCAACTCCAGTGCTGCATGCCAGTTTATGTTCCAGAGTGTAAAGAAGAGTATAAATATTCTAGAATGTCATCTAGAAAGATGACAACAAAGACAGTGAAAGATTTAGGGGGCAAGACTTAAGAGGATTGGCTGAGGCTACCAGGGTTGGTCAGTTTAGAGAAGGAGAGGCTGATCACAGCTGTCTACATCTTCCTCATGAGGGGCAGAGAGAAGAGAAGGAGGTGCTGATCTCCTCTCTCTGCTGTCTGGGTATAGAACACAAGGGACTGGCTCAAGGCTGCATCAGAGAAAGTTCAGATTGGATATAAGGAAAAGATTCTTCACCGAGAGAGTGCTATAGCACTGAAGCAGGGAAGTATAGCTCCCAGAGAATCATTCTGGACACAAGCCTCTCGGTATCCAAGAAGTTTTTAAGCAACAATCTTAGATATATGATTTGACTTTTAGGTTGCCCTGTGTGGAATCAGGAGTTGGGCTCTATGGTCCTTGTGGTTCTCTTCCAGCTCAGGATATTCTGATCCTGTGAAATGTCTACCAAGAGCATAATTGGCAGTACAGCTCCATTCTGGAGCTGATTGCTGCTGCTCTATCCTTACCTCACACCTCACCATTTCCCATTCAGAGAGCTCTCTGCCCCCACTCCAGCTCAAACCATTTCTGCCCAGTTAAACTCACCTCTGTCTTTGTCTTCTAGGACAAGGATGCTTTCTTCTTCCATGCTTCATTTTATTGTATGGGAGGTACTCAGCGTTAACCTACTGTCCATAAAAACCACATGCCAGCTATTTGTGGTTGATATCTGCCTGTCTGTGCCTTTACAGCAGGATTCAGAGCAGAACATGGAGGTGGCAAACCAGGGAACTGCCCCTGTTCCCTATCTGTGAGGAGTGTACCAGGGCAAACTGTGTTCCTTGCCTTTTGTTGCATTCACATGTTTCCCCTCCTCTGTCCCCATATGATGCCTTTTTGCTCCATTGCTGAGATGATCCATTGGTAGAGATGCAATATTATTCTTTATCCACAGAGAGTTTGCATCCCACGGGGATAAAGAGTGGTCCCTGAGCTCTCTCTAATGTCTATGTACAAATGATGAAGCACAAATGACTAAATTCATAAGCCAGAGGAAGTATTTTGCTGAACTTTACTGAGGAGAACAACTAACTATTAATTTTCTCCTTACTGTATTTCTCCTATTTTTAGTGATATCACTTTCATCTGAATGCTTCAGTGCCCATGTTATTTCACTACGTGCATTTTTGAAAGAGGAATTACTAATATTTTCCTAATTATATACCATGACAAATAAAGGGAAAAGGTGCCTGTGTATAACTTGACTGAAGAAAAACAAATATTATTTTAAATGATCTCTCCCTTTTAAAATAAAAATGCATTTCCTCATGTTCAGATCTATTGCACTGACACCTCAGGCTATAAATTAGCTATATAACATGACCCCATTAACTTGACAGTGTTGCCTCCACAGAAATACAGAAGCAAACATATATGCAGGTTTTCCTGGCTGCTATCTCCTGCTGCTGATCTGGGACTCCTCAAGCTGCTCATGAAGATGCAGCTCTTGGAACAAGGTGATTACTGAGAATATCATCTGGTTGAATGGCTAAAAAATACAAGCCTTAGACATCCAGGAAAAAAACAACAAACCAACCAAACCCAAACAAACAAATTACGGCAAAACTACAGGTTTTGGTTTTTTTTTTAATTTCTCTATAAAGAGGATTAAGAAGAGATGATAAAAATCACTAAGTAACTATACACAGTGCACGCAGGAGTTAGTGCTTGCATTGACCTTTAGGGTTCAATTGGTAATGTTATTTAATTAAGAGCTATCTCACTGCTCCTTTTTATCACTGAATTTGAACAAAAATATTGGCGTAGGGATTTAAATCCTGGTCGTGTTTCATCCACATTTTAACATTGGAACAGCAGCTGAAATCCCTGTTTCATCTACTTTAATTGCTTATGTGTGAAGAGAGATGCTTTCCTGAAGCCTACCAGGGTCTTAATGTTAGTTAAGGTTAACTCCTCACTGAGGCTTGCAGAAGCACGAGCAAAATGGGGTTCATCTTTTCCAAGAGATTATTTTAATCACAGCATCAGAGAGAATATTTCCCTCCAGTATGTTTTTAATGCTTTGAGTTGCTTTGTTTTCATTATCCTCACATTGCCTTGCTATCTTCCCAGGAAACCACATGCAAGGCTGGTTTCTTTTTACTTTGCCTTCCCTTCAGGGATGTCACTTCTGCAGTATCATGATCTCTTGTGGACACCACAACAAATAACCAGTGACTCTTTTACGCAGAAGCTGAAGAGCAATTGCTCCAAGTCCAAAGGGTGATCCAAAACTTTTAAAGATATCTTTTTCTTTCTTTTTTTCTTCTTTTTTTTTTTTTTCTTTTTTCAGATCAAATAAGCAACAGCTCTTCATTTAAATGATCTTGATCATGATGTGAGTAGGAAGTTGCCTTCCATAGTTAGCATTGTGAGGGAGAAACCTGATAATTCATTTATTCCATAATGATAGCAGGGGTAACTTTAAGGTTTTTACCATCTGTGCTCCTATGGGAAGGAGGAGCAAAGCCAATACAAATTTAACCTTCAGATTTATGCTTCTGTGCTTCTCCATTGTGCCTCTAAAGCTCTTCAGAAAAAAATCCTTAACCATTTCAGTACTGTATGATAAACATAACTACAGCTTCCAGATTCCACCTTCATTCTAAATCTGCAGAATTCAATTTAATTTTAAATCTGCAGAATCCAATTTAATTTTAAATCTACATGTTTTCATATAATTTTAGACTTTAATAACAAGCACTCAAGGCACGATAGATATATTTAGTGAGTGTTAAGTTTGATCGCATCTGTTTGTCTGTGCACCCAAAATATCCAAACCTAACATTAAGTGCTAAAAATCTTTATCTCCTTGCAAGTAATATCACAGTTTTACAGAATATACAACTACAAAAAGCTCATTTATGCCTAAGGCTTTTACAAGGACAAAACTCTTGTTGAAGTGGAAGTGGGGACCTGAGACAAGGGGAAACTGCTAGCACAGTTACATGCCAAGATTTAGGATAAAAAAGTGTATTGATGTGTAGGTTCACCTGGATTTATGGACTGATGACCTCAGAGAAACCAGGAATATCTCTGTCCCGAACAAGTGTGCTTGAGATCACTCAAAAAAAGTGTGAGAATGGGAATATTATGCCATTCAGGCTAGAGAAATATATTCCAAGGCTGGTCATGAGAAAAACAGAAGGTTGTTCAGAGTCCCTGAGAGGGGACAGTGTTTCTTGGTAAGCTCAGAGAGAACTGAGCCCAGGTGGTGTTGTCAAGGACAAAGCCTAACAAGTATTTTCTCAGATCACACTGCAGCCTGGAAAGGAGTCAAGGGGGAGTGCACCACCACAGCTATCCTGGAGACAAGACTGAGTTTATTAGGCAGAGATCAAAATGTAACTGCATCCAAAAAGTGTCAGTAACTGATTCTTCCAGCCTTTGACTGGAAAGGACTGAATTTCCTTAGCACATGGTGAATACATTAAAGGTTCAAGCTTAAAATTCAAAACTGGCTGCAAAGTTTGGGACAGGCTCTAGAGAGCACAACTGGTCATTGTTGTGAGAGCCAGGGATAAAGTAATAATGAAAACTTCACTTCTTTCCTTTTCTTTTATCCAGGCCCCAGTCAGGTCATGGAAACACTTCACATGTATTTTGCTGCATCTGAGCACTTGATAATACACTGCATACAAAACATGCAGTGTTTAACCATTGCTGTCTTTTAATGAGCTTGCCTTAGAAAATGGAGTCATTAGGGGTAAAATTCTCTTCTCACTCTGGATTGGCTAAAAATTTGAAATTAAACTGACCATCCATTAATTTTCTGCAGGAGGTTGAGTTCAGTGTAGCATGATATAATGTATTTGGTAAAAGAAACTTTACAGCAGGGGGGGAAAGGGTGTTTTTCTTATTGACCTACTTACTTACGGACAGAATGGGATTCTCTGGCCACGTTCCACAGTGGGGCATGGAGTCTGTCCTACAGAGAAAAACAGCAATGAATATACTTCACCTGATACTCCCCTGCAGCCTTGCCAAAATTCATCTGAGTCCATAAAGAAAAAAAAACAAAAACAAAACAAAAAAAAAACAAAAAACAACCAACCAAACAAACAAACAAAAAAAAACCAAAACCAAACAAAACAAAACCAAAACAAAACAAAAAACAAAAAACAAAAAAAAAACCAAAAAACCACCAACCTGTGTTTTTATTAATTGTACCTGAAAAACAAAGGCACTTAAATAAGGTCTGTGTGAGGTAGCACAGCTCTGCAAGCAGATGGCTGTCCCTTTGACTTGCATGGACCCAGCTTGGTTAGGAAATTTCAGGCATCACAGCAATGGTCTGTCTGACATTTCTTCTTCTCTTAATGCTGTCACTGTGTGATTTAGTTTGCTGTGGGTAATGCTTTAACTTTATACCAGTTATATAATCCTTCATAGAACCTCAAGAATCCTAGAATGGTTTGGGTTGGAAGGGACTTTAAAGCCCATCCAGATTCAATCCCTGCAATGGGCAGGGATACCTTCCACTATCCCAGGTTGCTCCAAGCCCTATCCAACCTGGCCTTGGACACTTACAGTAAACAATCTCACTCCATCTTTATTGTCAGCTCCTTCAAGTATTGGAAGGCCACAACTGGGTCACCCCAAAGCTTCTCTCCTCCAGGCTGAACAACCCCAGTTTTCCCAGCCTTTCCTCACAGCAGAGCTGCTCCATCCCTCTGATCACCTTGGTGCCTCCTCTGGACTCACTCCAGCAGCTCCATGTCCTTCCTGTGCTAGATCCCAGTGCTGAAGGCAGCTCTGTAGGTGGGGCAGAGGGGAGAATCCCCACCTCACCTGCTGCCTATACTCATTTCAGATGACTGACAAGTTCTTCTTGTATCACTGTAGTTGAGATGTTGGTGCCATGTCTACAGGTGATGTCAGTGCCAGTGTGTGATGAACAAGGTCACCAGCTGTTGTTGTTCTGGGCAGCATTGTAAGCTATTTTGAGCCAATACTGTAAGATGTATTTTATTTATACAATTAGTGAGGACAAATTCACTTCTCTCAAGTTCAAAATCACACACTAATACTGTAGAGAGGTAACTGCTTGGGGTGGCCCAGTCCTGTAATGAGAGGGGAAGTCCTGTGTGATGAAAATAACCCCTTGCCTTCAGGTCTTCCATTTTGCCCTTAGGAATACCAGTTCCCCCACACCACCAGTCATGGGGGAGTTCTACTGCCAGTCCTGCAACACCAATGGTGCCCTAAGACCCAGTTCTTTAGCAGCCACTAGAGACATGACTTGACATCACTTTCCTGGTAGATACTTATGTTAAAGGGGCTTTGATCCCAGTTCTGAACTGATTTGGAAGGGCAAATTACTGCAGCACAGTAACACCAGTTCCAGTGAGACAACTAGGAGCTAAGTCCAGAACTCCTGCATCCTGGTTCAGTGTCTTCATCTGACACCTGTCCCACCTCTTCAGCCGAGTCTTACAGGTTATGTGCAGAGAATAGCCCATAGCAATGTTAGAGATCTCTCTTGGCTTGGCAGTAGTGAGGAAATCTGCATTAAAACTGCTCTGTTACTTCCAACTCAAGCCCCTGCACTGGAGCAGATGCTGTGTAAGTGCAAGGCTCTGCCAGAAGAAAAGGAGAGGGCATTTCAGTGGGATTCTTCTTCCTTTCTTTGCTGCAAGTTGCAGCATTAATGCATATGTAATTGTTTTTACTTGTATCATTGGAAAAAGTTTGTTAATGGCAGGTCAGATGCTTCCAAACTGTACTTTGCACCTTGTTCCCACTCACCTCATTTCCTTTCTCCACTGTGGTGATTTGAGAGAGGTAAAAAGAGAAAAGAGGAAGAGGGAAAGAAAAAGAAAAAGAAAAAAATTAAAAACAAAAAAGAGAAAGAAAAAGGAAATGGAAAAGAAAGGAAAGGAAAAGAAAAATAAGAAGAAAATAAAAAGGGAAAGGAAAAAGAAAACATTTTGGCACATCAATATTTATCTCATTTCATTGTCTTGTGTGATGACTCACTGTCAAAATAGTGCTGCAGTATTTGACATGCCACACTGGAACAACTTTTGCACTGCTCCAACGTGCTATTTCCATCTGTACAATTAGGGAGGACTTTAAAAAGCAGATCTCTTGACACAACTTGGCATAGCAACTTCAGTGTATTATGCTACTTTATACCAGAGTCTCGACTAAATGGGCTGTTTGACATTATGCATTATAAAGGATTTAGATTTGTCGTGTGTAAGTACTTTATAGCCTTTGTGAAGCAAATGGAAAAGGATGTAACCTGGAAAAATATTAGGAGTATTGCAGACACCATTAGTCCAAAGGTGTTTCTCAGCACAAACGTGCCATCTGGCCTGGGTCATGTCCTGGTCCTTGCTAATGACTGTAATTAGGGTGAAGCAATGGGATTGTAATGGCTGAACGACCCTTTATTGCAGCAATGGTGGAACAACAGGTGCTGCATGGCAAACAGCTGAGAGAAAGCAATGTGATTAAGAGCACATAATTACACCGAACATTCAGATCATGCATTTCTCCCATGTATTGCAAAGTTCTGGTGTTACCTGGCTACTATGCAGGGCACTTTGCATAGCTGTGTGCTTCCCGTTCCCTTACAGACAGCCACAGCTGATCCACACTGCCTTGCACCACAGACAGGGGACGGTGAAATCAGGTAATTATTCTTTTTTTGCATTGGTGGCAAAATATGTGAAAAAGGAGTTTTTAATAAGCAGTGGGCTCAGAGTTTCACTATGTGGGCAATTTTTAAAATGTGCACACCAGCTGTAAAGGGTGAATGAAGCGTCTTTGTCCTGTGGACATGCCCTGTGGACGCACACCATGCAGTGAGCCCCCATTGCCAAGTCACAGAGCCTTTTATGTACTCTGCACACTGAAACGCTCCCTACTCATACTCATTGCATTGTGCTTAGTCAGAGCTCAGAAATCCTGTCCATCTATCACTGCTCTTGAAGGCACCTCTTTGCAGGTCTGTTGTGGTTTAACCCAGCCAGCACCCAGCCCTTCACAGCTGCTCACTCATTCCCACACCAGTGGGAGTGGGGAGAGAATCAGAAGGGTAAAAGAGAACTCATGGGTTGAGGTAAAGACGATTTAATAAGGAAAGAAAAAGCTGCACACACAAGCAAAGCAAAACAAGAAATTCATTCCCCACTTCCCAAGGGCCGGCAGGTGTTCAGCACCTCCTGGAGAGCAGGGCCCCATCCTGCAAAACGGTGGCTTGAGAAGACAAACACCATCACTGCAAACATACTCACCTTCCTCCTTCTTCCCGCCCCATTTTAAACACTGAGCATGACATCACATGGTCTGGAATATCCCTTGGGTCAGTCAGGGTCACCTGTCCCAGCTGTGTCTCCTCCCAATCTCCCAGGCACTCTCAGCCCCCTCCCCAGCAAGGCCATATGAGCAGGAAAGACCTTGGCTCTGTGCAATCCCTGCTCAGCAACAACATCTCTGTATTAGCAACCCTGTATTGAGCACAAATCCAAAACACAGGCCCATTCCACCCACTGGGAAGAAAATTAACTCTACCCCAGCCCAAGTCAGCACATTTCATTCCTTATTCCACACCATTTACATCATGCTCAGATCCTACACTCTTCAATACAACCTCATTATTCACAGCCCCCCCCCCCCCCCCCCCCCCCCCATTATTTGATATAACACACAGATATAATTCCTTTAGTCTATGGAGCACCATTGCAAGATACCCATAAAACGTCCACAAAATGGCTGTTGAATTCATCTAGTCCATGACTTTAGGCTCCTTCTTCTCTGGTGATCCCTCAGGATAACAGAGGTTCTGTAGGGGGAATTACTGGGGACCAAAGCCAACTCAGGTGGGGTCACTGCTGCTCTACAACTGCTTCTTGTGAGGTTTCTCCTCCATCAGTTTGGGTGTTTCCTGTTATAGAAATTCCAGCTCAGGAGGAAAGGGTGACCCACTCGTTAGGCTCTTTGCCCAGCCCTTGGGAGCTCTGGCAATCCCTTTCTGTTTGAGCACAGGCTTTCTCTGAGTTATGATGCCTAACTTGTAGCCCACAGGTTTCCAGAGTAATGTCCCTGTACTGTGTTAGATAGGACAGCTGTATGTTTGGTATGCACATATGTACATGTATGCCTGTACAATACATATATATATACATACACCATATATAATACAGTATATGCATCTATGTTGTGTGTGCAGATATATGCTTTTGTACACGTGGTGTTTTCCATGGGGTCCAGGACCACTCACGTGCTGCCACTTCAAGGCAAGAAAGACACCATGTTGAGGTCAGGGCTGATCTGGAAACCCCCCACTTCCTATCAAAACTTGAGGAGCGATTTCCCTGTTTTAAGAGATTGGTATTAATTGTTTCCACTCTAAATGGGGTTTCATTCTCTCCCTCTGCAAGTGTCCTTAGCCTTAACACTTGTCTGAGGCAGAAAGAGGGCTTTTTCAGCAGCTTTTCCAATCTACCTGGCATAGATAATTTACTCCAGTTTACTCAACAGGGAGTGAGAGGGAATGAACAGAGCTGTAACACTGATGGGACTCCGACAGAAGGGTGGAAAAGTTGCATTTAGTTCATAATAGAAACCTAAGCCTGGGGTTTTCGATTAGGATTCAGAGGCTATCCAAAGCCACTGGAGTCCATATGTGTTTTGGAAATATCATCACAGGTCTTCCCACTGTTTCCTCAGCAGAGATTCAGAAACAGTTAAATTCTTAGCAGACTTCAAAATTAGATGCATGATGAAATTAGAAAGGCCCATTAGGATGGCACTTTCTAACAGAGGAGCATAAATGCATGACCACAACACAAAGAATACAGCAAAACAGCCAAAAGGTTAATGAAGCTTTTCACTTAGGGAGAGGAGTCTCTCTCCTAAAACCATGGAGACTTTTCCACAAGAAATAGTTCTCTAGTGGCTTTAATTTCACAGCAAATCAGTTTGCTGTGGAAAAGGAAATCTGTTTGGTATGTGAAAGTCCCTCACATCAACTTACATTTTTTCCCACAACTGTTTTCAAGGGCCATCTCAGCTGGTGGGGTGCAATTTTAAAGATGGACTGTTCTAGTACAGAAGCAAAGGATCTTTTCTTCTATCTCTAGGAGTAAAAGTTCTCTTTTTCTATTCCTGGGGCAAGGGTTCTCTTCTCTGTTCAAGCTTCTCATCCGATCACAGCTACTTCAGCATCTGCTTGCTTCAACACGGGTGCCTTTTCTGCCCATTGCTGAAGCTGGGAGGGCTTCAGGGGTACCAGTGGCTGACCCAGCTTAGGTCCCATGTTGGAGGAAGGTAAGTGAAGAAATATTGTGGTAGAAAAGGTGTCAGGTGTCAACTGTATGGGCAAATGAGCCCTAGTAGAACTGGAGGACACGGAACAGGACTTTGAATTTAATTTATCTTGTAGCAGAGATTACACAGATCCAGCAGTTGCTCCTGACTTCAGGAGGAAGCTTGGCTTGGCTGAGTTACCTGGGTCATCTCAATCAGTCACTTCAGCTAGTAAGAATTGGGCAAACTTTATGGAACTGTGAAACATGTACTAAAGTTTTAGATTGCAGAGTTTTGGGGGTTTCTGTCTACTTGCAAGAAGAAATTGTTCCTTTTAATCTTTTAAAATGTGAAGTTTGGTCTTTCAAGACAAGAAGGGTTGAATAAACACCATGTAGAGCTGGCATGGGCATTAACAATATTGCAATTCTTTTCCTTTTCTCTTCAAACTTACCCATCTGCATGATTCTCCCATTGCAGTATTTTTTCCTGAATTGTACATTATTTATCTGCTTTTGAATATACATTTATATCGCTGCCAACAGTATCATCAGTAAGGTGCTGGTACAGAAGAGATGTTGATTTTTCCTCCCTTTCCTTATGGATCCAAGAGGATTCATAGAGCTGCAGTTTGGCTGAGCCAAACACAAATCCCAACAGATATCAGAGTAAAGGAGATGGTGTTGATCAAGGCAAAAGGGGATGGTGACACAGGGCAGTGTTTTGCCTTCTGGAAAGGGCTGTAAGGCTGCAGCAGAGCTGGCTGTGGTAGGAAGCGTGTTGTCACCTCTGGAGAGGGGAGGGACAGGAGAAGCTGCTCTGGGAAGGTCAAGTGGCTGTCTTTGCCTTTCCCACAGTGTTTTTCACTGACACTGAGTTACCTGATACTTTTCTTTTTTCCACGTGATTAAATTATTTTACTGAAGTCTGATAATTGTAGCCACATGTCTGTGATTTGTCTAGTCTAATGTTACAGGCTGTTCATTGTAAGGGCTGGTTAGAGAAGAGGTATTGAAGCTCATGGAATATGCCCTGGTTTAAGACCCAGGTAGTTACTATATTAGCTGTCTGGCTGATATGAAAGTGTAAAAGTATTTCTGGGCTGAGTGAAGGGGTTTTTTGAAGTAAGCACCTGGGAAGCATTCACTTCCATGCAGGTCCCTAAAGGAACACAAGTAACGGTTCTCTGAAACTTCAGGGTGACATTTTCTAGAGAGAGGGTGGTTAAACTGATTTTTTTTTTCTCTTTTTTTTTTTTTTTTTTTTGGTATGTAAAGACCAAAATCATTAGGTGAAAAATAAGAGGTGGGGAAAAGCACCCTGCAGTAGGGGGAGGTGAGGTTTGCCAGACAAAGCCATCTCGTGTTTACTGCTCACTGCTCTGGCTGTTCATGGACTCAGAGCTCTTGGTCACCAAAGGTTTGGTGCCTGCTGTGGGACCTGGTTGGCTTATGGGGCTGTGTCTGCTCCCTCCTGAGCAGAGAGGGAAAGGGCTGGCTGCTATTGAGTCAGAAGAGTCAAGGGAATGGTCCCCTTGAACAGAAGGAATGTCAAGTTGCCCGTGACAAAATTGTTTGTTGCCCGTGACAAAATTGTTTGTTGAACAGCAGATGCCAGCAAAGGTGGTGGCTGGTCTGGGAAAGCACTGCCAGAAGTAGTGACTCAAGTAAAAGCCTGACTGAATGAAGTGTGTGAGCCCAACCCAGGTGCTGAGAGCATGGTGACCCTGGCTGTGCCTGGGGTGAGCAAAGGACAGCCAAGAAACAGCTCCCAACTGCTGCTGGCATGCTGCACTTGGGAGGAGATGTAAACCTCTTTAAAGCAAAATGCTATGTGGATTAGTGATGGGTTTATTAAATTGGAGTTTATCCTCAAAAAAAAAAATCACTTTAAAATACAAAAGGTTTTGTTTTGAGACATTCTAAATGTTTTGATGCTTACATATAATTTTAAAAGCTGAAAACCATAGAGTTTGGACAGCAGCTTTCACTTGATCACCATATGCAGTTTCTCTACTTCCCCATAAAAACCAATTGATCAACAAAAAATGTTTCATATTAAACTAAAATACTCTCTTCCCTTTATTCTCTAGTTTGGTAAATGAACAAAAATCAGTATTATTTCCATTGTGAGGCCTTAGTTTAATGCACATTTTCCTATTAAAGGTGATACTTTTGAACTTTGTCATCTGCTGTGCTCAGAGAGCTGGCAATATAAACTTTTCAGAAGGTATTACAGAATCCACAGTGGAGGCACATATTTATTAGGAAACAGCTACCTTGTCAACATAATGTGACAGTGTCAGAAGTTTATATTGTGAGGAAGCACAAAGACCATTGAGAGGGCTGAGGAATGGAATGTGTGTGCTGAGTGTTTTAATGTGGGTAGAGGTGAACAGTCAATGTTGGTGAAGAAATATGGTAAAGTAGATAAGCCCAGTGGAGATTTCTCCTGCTGTTGTACCCTTGATGGGGAGAGGAGATAAAGGATTAAACAGTTCTTTACTTCACTAGCTGAGCCTAATTTCACAGCATCTAAAATATCTTCATAGTGCATGTACTGTGTGCTCAGCCACAAGCACAATCCTGTTATTAAAATGCAACTCCAATGCACCTGGCAGTTACAGGGCTGCATTGCTCACTTTTTGTGGAACTCTTAAAGGCACTTCTAATATTGGTTTTTGTTTTTTTTTCCTTAAGAATTTTAAAAAGATTCCGAGGAATGCTGAGTTTATCAAAAGCTGGTGGGATTTCTGGGCTCTCAATCACCAAAGTGTTTGCTGTAAGTTTGTTCCTTGCCAATATCCAAACTCCAGCACATGAAAAGTGAGCCTAAAGTCGGTAATGAGGAGGCAGAGAAAATGAATGTGCATTTGATCACTTTTTTACTATCCCTATCTTTTATCCTGCCCTTGGCAAACCATTTTTGGTTCTTCTGTGGATCCAGTTAATGAGTCTTTGTACTTTGGAGTTTGCAATGTTGCACTTTCAATGGCAGTAGAACAACTTGAGTTCTTCAGGTGTGAAGCTGAAGGGAGCAAGTGCTGTGTGTGCCTCAGAAGCAAGCAGCCAACTCTTGCTTCTCTTAAGAAAAATAAAAACTGTGCAGATTTCTTTCTTCCACTTTCCATCATTTTTTGTTTGCTTGTTTGTTTTGAAGAGCAGAAGCACAAGGCAGGATATTGGATCAGAAAAGGTAATTTTCTCTGTTAGCTGAAAAACAGAAGACTGGGTAACACCTCCTTTTCGCCAGCACCATATGAAGCAAGTAGCACTAACAGACTCAGCAGGCCACATTTCTTCATTTTCAGTGTAATTGCTCATTTTAAGTTGTTACTTTAATAAGCAGATGGATTTTTCATAATGCTTAAAAGGAGTTAAAGCATGAAGGCACTTAAAGAAATCAGATGTCAAGTCTTTAACTAATGGGATTATAAAGTAGAGACCCTTTAAAGATGGCTTGGTCTAAGTGATCCAGCAGCCATAAAGACCTTATTATGGGTCAACAGTTTATTTTGTGAACAATAGTACCTTTTGAAGAACCCACACAATAAAAATTTAGATTTGTGCAAGGTGCTTAATTTTATTGAAGTGTCATAATATAAATGCATGAGCTTCCCTGAGCCAGCTGTGTGTGCTTATGTCTGTACTTTTCTAGAATGCAGACTCTTTTGCATCTTTAATAAATGACAAATTCTGTGGATTTCCTTGTTCCAAGACAGCATCTTATAATTTTTGTAATCCAACAAATGCCATCCTTTCAGGACTATTTCTGCAGGAGCAAGAGGGGGGTGGGGGGAAGGTCACCACAATTAAGAAAAGCTCATGCTTTAGTATTTAATAATGCAGTAATGTTTCTTTACAAGTGACTCAAATTCAGCTATGGGCCAAGGGCCATTTCTGTTATGTTAGACTGTAAAAGGCAGGGTTTTGGTAAAGATTTGAGCATTTGAAAACATAAGGTTTTATAGTAAACACTGCATCCTTATTGTCTTCAGTGCTGGCGGAAGTCTGGTTGCCTTATGGGAAACCTAAGGAGTTGCTGAGGAGATGTGAATATTTTCCTACATAATCTAAGGTCAAATTTCACCTTTGAATTTTCCATTGACTCTTACAGAATCTTCCTCTGTGATGTCTAGGGCCTGATCCAAAGGTATTCAAATAAATTGGAATTCTCGCATTGATTTCCAAAACCTTTAAATCACATCCTAAGTGCTTTACTCTGTTTTTTTTGGTTGATTTCTTACTGAAATCAATGTGGACTTTCCCAGGCTAATGAGAACTTTCCCTTGAACTTCCCAAGAGTGTTCCAGATACCTTTGGAAGCTCTGCTTTTGTTGGAGTCCTACCTCCAGGGCCATGGATTTGACCCAGTTATGCTGATTTTGGGCATTGGCCATGAGGTGCAGAAGGGGGAGGCTGTGCAGGTGTGGTACCCATCCCTTGGCACTCAAGCTCCTGAGCAGTTCTCACAGTGATCCCACACTGTGCTGATGCCTTATCCCAGCCAGCAGCATCCCCTGGGCACATGGGCTGGTGCTGCTGGCCCTTCCTCACTCGTGAAGGGCACAAGCTGATGGGAGCAAGAGGCACATTCAGGTCTGCTGTTGCCCACACGGATGTTCTGGGGGACTTGCAGGCAACCACTATAATCTGACTCCTAAGCTGTTTCTGGAATTAGCCCCTTTTTCAGTTTTACAGCTGATGAAGTCAGGAAGAAAGGTGATTCTTGGGCTATGAGTAGATCCTACTGGCAGAGTTTTCATGACATTAAGTTGGGGTGACATCCTGGTGAGTCCAAGGGGAGGAGACCCACCTCCCTGAGAGTTCCTGGGCTGCTCAGGGTAGGTGGAGGCTGCGGTACCTGCACCTGCAACTTCCTATTGTGACTGTAAGACTTCCAGGAGGCCTGTGAGGGGGGATGTTTAATCCCAGCAGTGACTGGATTGATTAATTGCTGTTAGTTTGGCCTTTCTGAAGTGCTTGTGCCAAGGAATGACTTGAACATTCCCACAGAGATGCTGATTCCAAGCCTTCTCTGAAGTCTACTAGAGGAACTGACCCCGAGTTAGCTGGGTCCCTAGACAGGTTCTCATCTTGTTGGGTGTGATGTGCTTTGCTAGAAAGGCAATTCTCTTGCAGGCAGGCAAAGAGCCAAACCTGATTGAAATTTCAGTAGGATTTAGATTAAGCCCACAAATCCTGATTCTGCAAAGATTTAAGCTTGTGCATAACTTTACATATGTGAATAGTCTCATTGACATCAAACGATTTAAGATAATGTACAAATATCAAATTAAAATAATGCACCTGCTCAAGTCTTGGCAGTATCGAAGCTGTAAGGAACTGGATAAAAACATGGAAGAGAAAAGATGACTTTCTCAGACCTGTTAAGGTGTTATTTCAGAAACCTAGTCAGTGACAACTGCATGTACTATACAAAGTCTAAATGAATGGGAGTGTTTATTCATCCATGTCATGTATTTGGGTCAGTAAGAGAGCTTCAAGGGTTTGGCTTTTCTACTCTACTAAAAAAAGCACCTGAAAGTATCAGTTTTACAGTCTAATCCTAGAGCAATCAGCAGGTGTTTTTACTGTAGAGAGACTTCGGGATTCAGATTGCAGGCCTTATTAAAAATAGGCCCAAACTGGAGGAAAAAACAGTGTGACAGGCTGAGTGAAAGGTCTGCAATGCTGCAAGGGCTGCCTTGTGGTGTGAAGAGCCAGTTCCTCTCCAAAATAAGGATAGGGAGAGGTTAAATAAAATCTTTTAGAGAAAAAGCAAGTCTTGTGCTAAGTCTAGGCCTGAGGCAAGGTACAAGGGTGACACGTGCTGGTGCTTGCAATGATCCTGCTGGCCACTTGTCCTGCCTCCTCCTTCCTCCCATCTACCTTCAGCCATGGCCTTTGGTCACTGAGCTCCTCAGCTGCCACTGGAAACTAGTGCATCCCTGCTTCTCTAACAGGTGCCAAAACTGTGGAAGCAGGAAGTAGTGGAGGCAGCAATATTGTTTAGCACACTTTTTGCCTCGCCTTTCCTCGGTGTTTGAGGGGCCCAGGCTTCCCTTGGAACCCACAGTGTTTCTGGGGATGGCATCCCCTTCAACATCTCTTCTGCTCCTTGCTCGGCTCTGATCCCTGCATTTGGGTTTTCAGAGCCACACGTCATCACTGTACAGGTAAAGGAACTGGAGAGGAGGAAATCCTCTCTGTGCCAGCAGCCAGCAGGGCGTGTGCACCAGTGGAGCTCTGACTGGGGCTAAGCCAGAGATGAACCATGGGTGCAGCTCTGTGTGTAGGGCAGATCTTATTGCTAAGGTGTAATCATCTTCCTTAAGCTTAAGAAGCCCTCTGCTTCATCAAGCACTGCCAAACCAGGATTATTAGGAAGGCAGCATTGTGCCAGACACAGCCAACATTCACACTCACTGACATCAGTTTAAGGTGCCCACTCTGCATCTTATCAAAGCAAACTCTTTTTCAAAGTTGGAGAACTCTTATTCCTACAGTTCCCAGACCCAGAGGAGCAGGAGGACAAAGCTGACCCTGCACAGCTGGCCCAGCATCACCAGCCAGGCCTGAGGCTATCTTGCTTGGCCTCACCTGCCTCAAGCCTTGAGGGAGGAAATAGAGCTCACCAAGCAATAGGTGACACTTCCAGTGTGCATTTGCTGGAAACAGAACCCCCACAAAGGAATAATCCAATGGGGCAGTCTGGTCCAAGCCCGAGATTTGGGAAGCCAAGTTGCTCTGCAGTAGGAGCCCAGCTGAAGAAGTGAAACATCTTCTCCCTTTAGACCAGGATCCTGGAGACAGTCTGGGCAATTCCTGTCCCAGGAACAACCTGTGCTATCTGAGAAACCTCAGCCAGGAACACAGCTTTTGGTGCCCACACCTGCCCTCAAGAAGCACCAGTTGGGGAAATCTAAGTCAAAGAAAATCCATCACCTGGGCTGAAAAAGTCGTAATCCAGAGGGTAAGACCTCATCATCACACCACAGGGCACTAGAGATTTCTGCTGCTGTCTTTGCAGGAAAGGATCATCTGGGGGGTTCTATTTATAGTGGCATTGTATGACATCATGTGGGGCCCAGACCCTGGGGGAGGGAGCAGAATTATTGGGGTAGTGAAAACTAATGGAAATCAGAAGAATACTCATCTCCATCGCATTCTTCATAATTAGATCACAAGTGGGAGCATGTCACTCATGTTAAATGTTGGGAAAGAAGATGAAATGGCTTCTTCCAAGTCACCCAGCCAGGCAGCACGGAGCTCCCTTGGCACTGGGATGTTGCTAGCCAGTGCTCTGTCTTCTAGGATAGATCAAAGAGATCCAGGGGAGAATAATGTCTCCATTCAACTCCCAGTGACATGATTTTTAATGATACTTTTCTTTTTAAATAAATCTTTTTGTGAAGAGGGGAAGTTGCTGCAGTGAGAAAGTTCTGCTCTGTCCCAATTATTTGTATATATTTGCAATTATTATTCACCCAGGCACAAAAACACACACATGTATACACACACGGCTTATTAGTGGCCTCAGAGCCACAGAACCACTCCTGTAAATATCTCCATAGACACAAAAGTAATAGTTACAAAAATCGGAAAAAATATTTTCTTGCATTTGCTGTTTGCTGTAGAAAGACACTCAAACGACAAAGTGCTATTAGACATTTTAGAGAAAATAACCTGCCAAGTGTGTGTGTTTGTTTTAAATAGAAATTCTTCAGGACCAGAAGTATGAGCAGCTGGTAATCTCTTAATTATTTTCCCCTACATTTCTAACAATGTACTCAAATTATTTTAGCACCTTAAAAATGCTCTGCTTAAACAGCCTATGTGTCAGCAAATTTAGAACTCTACAGATGTCCTGGTACACAGAAGTAGTGATGGGGGGAAAAGAAAAAGAAAATTTAGAGGTGAAGAGAGGAAGAATAAAAAGCCATTTAAAGGACACGCAGAGAGAAAGTCAGCTGACAGGAGTGCTTACAGTAAAGGGTGTTGCAGATTTGCAGGGATCTGAAAAGCAAGTTGTTTATAATAATACAAATAATTTTGTGTGTCTGTGAGCTGAGGGAAAACTGAGGATTAGGAGATGAAAAGATGGGAGGGAGGGCTTGGGAAGCAAAGGAGCTCTCCTTTCCCTACCCTCCCTGAGGGCCAAACATATTGCAAGCAGGCCAGGAGCCCCTGTTGTCCCACAGCTAAAGTCACCATGCCAGAAGGGGACAGGATGGAAAAATACTGGTAGTTTGGGAACAAGTATGGGGTTTGTGGCCTCAGCTGCTTTTGTTTAGAACATTTGTAGCTTGTTTTGGAAGACACTTCTTCCCAAAGGTCTCCCACCTAAAGGGCAGTCTCTAGCTGGGACTGTATGAGTTTTAAAACTCAATGCAGCTTTCTTAAGGAAAGACTGATTTCATGGTGGTTTTGAATACCTGGCACAAATACTATCTTTTCAAGTCCTTCAGTATGAATATTGTGAAAAACAAAGCTCACTCTTTTTAATAAGGGATAAAAGGGACAGTATCCAGTGCTGGGGTGCCCAGCAAATTGCCAGGAGCTAAAAACAGTTTTCTTATATACTTTTTTCATCACACTGGTTACATACATATTTATAAGGTTATGCATATTCAAACATTCCTGTGAATTCTTTTACTTGTTCCTGGAATTCTTTTAGCTTTGCTTGACCCTTGACCCATGTACAATAGTGTAGATTTGGTTTTTTTGGAGTTGTGTATGCCATTTCCTCACAACATGTGTACAATTTCCCCACAATGGTAGATAGGGAATTATTGATAGATGCAGAGTCAGTAACAGGAGTTTTTCCACATCCTTTTTCTGACGTTATCTGTGTGGTTCCTTCAATGTCATCTAATCATATACAGTTTAAAGCTATTTCCACATACTCATCTAAGTCTCTATTGTCAGTTAGTTACAAACAAAAAAAGTATCCTACAAAAGCTACCATAGTCTCTATTTCAATATTTTGAAAGAAAGCCTAAACTGCAATATCTGTTTATCACACTAATGCCTAGGTAAGATACACATAGCCAGGGCATTGGCCACAGAAGCTGACAAATTATACTACATCAAAAACAGCTAAAAGAGATTACAAACTGTGCTACATAAAAATTGTTGTGATTAATAATACTTTGCAAAGGTCAACACAAAACAGCAAAAGCCAATAATTCCACAGTTACTTATGACAATATTTGATAAAAGTAACTGCAAACAAAACTGAATCTGGATCCTGTTTTTAGGACACCTTGACCGTGCTCTACACTTTAATAGTGTATTTGAAAACTCTTGTTGTATTCCCCCATCAGTGAAATTGTGCAGATAAGTAAGTTCAAACACCAAAAGTGTTGCTCATTTTCCTTGAGTATACCAGTGTTGGGGTTAGGTTTTCTCAAAGGAATTTCTTCCCATTTGTTGTCAGGGAAATGCAGGGAGGAGGGGAAGGGGGGAAGGGGCGGCTTTGTAGGTAAAATGGTGGAAATTAAGAGAGAAAAGGAAATGGCCAAGCACCTTATGTACCATTGAAATGGTTTTGGGGATGGGAATGGACTTTTGGCAGTCTCAGCTGGGTGTAGGCAGTCTTAGACTGGCTTGGAGGGGAGATGGTTGTGGTTTTTAGTGCCAGACATCTGCCCAGGCCTCAGTGATGCTGTGGAATTCTCCTTTCTGTCTGTTGGTAAGCCTGGTGCTTGCAGGAGCTAATGGTTGACCAGGAGTTTTCAGCACTCGCCAGCTGCGAGATCCTTGCCAGCTACACAGGTGTTTCACAGGAACACTGGACCCCTGTGGAGGCACAAGGCTCTGTCACTGGGACTATAACACTTCAGCCCTGGAGGGGCAAGAACAAGAGAGGAGAAACACCCCTCTAAGTCTGGGGTGAGAAGTGCCTCTCTCCCCATAGGTCTTTGCAAGCACATGTTAATGTCTTGAGTTCTATTGGTTTGTACAGTTGTTCCACCCCGTTTAGCCCCTGTTCACCCTATATGTACCCTTTCTGGAATGTTCTTCCTTTCCTTGATCCCTATTGGCTATCTCTTGCCACATTGCTCCACCCCTGTTACCCCATTGGTTCTCTCAGGCTCTAGCCACTCCCCTGTACCACTTTGCCCTGTCCCTATTGGACCTCGACCCTCAGACCTGCCTCTTCTGTCCCATATTTAACCCTGTGCCCTCAACCCAGTTTTGTGTTTGTTCCTGGACTCTCTTGGAGACTCGATAAACCTTCTCTCAGATTTCCATACAAACGCCCGTCCTTCCCTGTGTTGTCAGCCAGTATTTTAGCAAGTGTGCTCCGGGCCCCGAAAGCGCAGGCCACTCTCAGAGGAACCCATTGAAGCACACTGCTTCAGGCCCCCCACCTTCTCCCTTTCTCTGGATAGAGGGTCCCAGCTGCTGGTTGACTGGACCCTTGGGACTGCCATCGCCAGCGAGAGGAAATATGTGTGCTGTTACAGATGGGTAATGCGATGGTTGGCTCTCACAATTAAGGATGAATATTATGTGTATGTTAAGAGAAGTTTTATAGATGCATAGTTAAGTTATTTTGGTATGTTCTCCCCATAGTCCTCTTTCTCCTCCCTCTTGTATTAATGCCACTGGACCGCCTTGGTAGTGGGGGCATTTTGGGGAAGGGCAGGCTTGTTACTATGAGGTGCTGCACGGCAACACCTGACCTCTGATCAAGCTGCAGAAAAGAAGCCTCCACCAATAGACAGCAGAGAAGGAGCTGGGTGACAAGACTTTAGGAGGGGCCAAGAGTATAAGAAGCAGAGCATCCATTTTATAAACGAGCACATGGCAGTTTAGTTCCATGCTCCCAGCACTGTAATTTTCCATATTCATTATGTAATTTATGTAGATTTCCTTATTATTTCCTTATTCCTTATTATAATTTGTTATATTTGGTTAAGGTTTAATAAACCTTTGAAATTTTAGAAGTGAGCATCACTTCTCAGAGTGCTAATGTCTTTACAAATAGTTTGATGGGTGAAGTATGGATGCTAACATCTTTGAAATTGATCTTAATGTCTCTACTGCAGCAGGTTTGTTACAGTGCCCAGACAGCTTGGCTCCTGAAACAGATAAGGGCCTGCACAAGCCTGAACTTCTGAACTTTGGGGTAAAATGACAGGTTCAAGGGGAAATATGTGGTAGGCACTTCAGGAAGGCTGTACCTTCTGAGTACCTCGGCCAGTGGGGAAAGAAGAGGGCAACATGTGGCTGGGAGTTCAGGATAAAAGGAGGTTGCACCCTCCAAAACCTTGAGAGTTCAGCCTGGCTGTAGTGCTCCTTCACTCATGAGGTGTCTGCTGGCTTTGAGTCCTCTCAGGATTTTCTTGTGGAGTTGAGAAGTCTTTCCCTTCATTGCAATTCACACTCAGCTGAGAAAAGTTTGAATTTTGATTCCGACATTTTATGACCAAAAATTGGTTTGAAGATTCTCATGCAACTTCACTGTCTGTTTA
Source organism: Rhabdornis inornatus (assembly GCA_013397075.1). Classification (NCBI taxonomy): domain Eukaryota; kingdom Metazoa; phylum Chordata; class Aves; order Passeriformes; family Rhabdornithidae; genus Rhabdornis; species Rhabdornis inornatus. Next base: position 286,077 of record VWZS01010865.1, on the reverse strand, counting down.
TCAGGAGCGTGGTGAGGTGAAGAAATTATTCTGTATTTATAAACTCAAGGAATAGGTTAATTGCCAGTTGCCTGTAATCTAACTGTGACAGCAGCACAAGGGCCATCTAGAAGGACAGAGTATCCCCAAGGATGTGTCATTCCCAAGCTCCATAAGGAGGTGGAAAGGTGGCAATGCTGTCACCACTGCATAAACTTCCTTGGAGCGAGAGTACACCAAATGTGAAATCGGGCCGAGTACAGTTTCCCACACAAGATGAAGAAGGAGAAAGCAGGGAGGCAAAAAACTGGGATTTCACCAAAGGGGAATTGCTGTGGCTGTTCCTGGGACTGTGATGCTACCAAAATAATGGAGGTTGGTTGTTTTCCCTTACAGGCAGTTCTGTATTGTGAAGCTCCCAATGAGAGCCTTGTGCTCTGGCACGTTTAATAGACAGAGCACAAGGATTTGCTTTTTCATTAATGAGATAGAAAATATATTAACCCTTCTCACTGAACTGACTGCGATTACCCCTCTGCTCCAATTGGCTCCTGCCCTGCAATATTTAAACTGTTTTGCAAGCAACAACAAAAAAAGCGGCCTCAGCTCTTTGTACCATTCAGCTGAAGTAGGAAAAACTCCAAAAATTACATGAAAGAGAAGAAGGTGGGGGAAAAAAATGATCCCAAAATGCAAAGAAAATGGGCTGTGAAAGTGCTGAGGGAGAATGTTTTCATAAAGCAGCAAGGGCTCTGAGCCACTCCTCTCCTTTGAGTCCAGTGTTTCCCCTGTTGGCATCGATGGAAGTGTTGGCAGCCTGCTGATGCTTTCCAAACCTCACTCGAGAGATTCCCCAACTTTCTCATTCAGTTCTGTGGAGAGTGCTGCACATCCCTCTGACATGGTGCAAGACTGATCCCCATTTTTCCCACAGGGATGTCACCTAGAGGAACAGAAACCCCACTGTTCCTGGTAGGTACTTTGGGAATGCCCATTCCAGACCTCTGTACACCTGGAAGGGGCTTGTCTTCTCCAGGCTGTGAGAAATTTTCTCTCCCTACTGTGGCCTCCTTATGCTTGTGTTTTCCAGCACTGCAGGAGGAGCAGCCTGTAAGACACATTGTCTAGATAACAGATATTTGCAATTTTCTTAATCTCCCTTCCAACTTTTCCTTTCTTCCTGCCGCTTCCATCCCAGCAATAGATGGGTATGGAGGTTATGGAGCAGCTAAGTTTGTAAACATGAAGGAGGGAAGCTATGTGAGTTTGTTTAGGCAATTTTCCTGTGGGCACTTGGTATTTAGCACTTAAATAACTGTGTAAGCAATTCAGGAACAACGACTGGTGTGGTCACAGTTGATGCTTTTAAATCCTTGTTTTTTCTCTGCTGAAAGCCCAGTAAAAACACCTTTAAGAAAGCAGACAAGGAAACAGCAAAAATAGTTTATATTTCTATATAATTTTTGTTTTGTTACAGCACTGGAAACCAACATTATTTTACCAAAAAAAGTAATTTCCGATAAATGCATCTGACAAATTGCATATCCAAAATTCTATCCTAAAAGCACCCGTTCTTAAGGTAAAGTTGTGCTTTGAGGCCTTTGTTAGCGGGATGACAAAATCTTCCCATGTGGTCCCTAATACTATTGCAAATGGCCCTTTTAAGTTTGACTGACAGCTCTGGCCCCTGTTCCTTTGGTTATAAATTAGGTAAAGTGTTTGCATAAGAAAATGGTGTTTTATAGAAGGTGTCTCAGTGGTAGAACTAGTAAAATTTTCAAACACAGTTTATTCATTGAAAAGTGAGGTTTTGGCTGAGAAAATAGGAAGGTCTGGATCTCTAGCTACTTAGGTTACTACCTTGTGCTTTATTTTAAAAATGTTATTAAGCACAGAACAGGAAAACAATATTTTAGGTTGAGCTAAAGATTTAGTGTGACACCTAAAATATAACTTCCAGTTCTGTGCAGTTTGAGTTTTTCTTTCTGGAAACACAGGTTGATGAATAGAAAGTGTCCACTTGTGAGAACACAAAGCAAGTTTTTACCAGATTTTTTAAAATCTATCATGCTAAAAAAAGTGTATCTACAAAACTTAGATAAAAAAACTTATCTACAAAATTTACAGTTTAATATGGTCAAGTGGCCCTCAACATTTGAATTCAAATGTCTTAGAAATTTACCTCCCCTCAGTTAAGATGTGAAAATTGACCAAGTGTATTTTCCTGTTTTAAATTGAAAGTAAAATTATCCTATTTGCTATTCTGGAAACAACCTAGAATATTTGCAGATAGTTATTTGTGGTTACATTTCCACACTTAGGTAAGGTGTAAGTCTGGGAGCATGGATTTGCGCTAGTGAGATAACCCCCAAACCTAGAGAAGGAGTCTCAAAAGGCAAAATTCATTTAAGAAAAAAAAGAACATATTTTCTGCTAGTATATATTAGCATTTAAAGTATGGCAAATAACAAAGTCAAAGCTGGTTCCCTGTTAAAATTTGCAGTTCTAGGCTATGTCAGAGAAAATAGCTGAGGTCTTTGAAATAAGCTGAGTCAAGGACACAGAGAAGCACTTCTTGCTTTGGCATTCAGGCAACAGCGTGAGGCTCAGGAATGGTGCTTTAGAACACAAGTTAAGGTTATAACAATACACAGATAGTGAAAATACTTTATCCAGACAAAAACAGTATCTTTATATCAGTGCTAAAAATAAGTTTAAAAGAGGAAGTATTCAGTGCAAAAAAATTAGGCAATTTCTTCAATGGAGAAACTGTTTTATTTGCTTATAACCTAAAAAATAATTATAAAAAATAAACAGTACAAATGTCAGCACCGTCTGTAGCTCATTAGGTTACCTGAAACAATGGGACAGATTCTGATCAAATTCCTGTTGGATATAAACCTAAAATAATTTCCATAATGCCATCACACTTTTTTTTTTTTACTGCTCTGTAGAGCAACCAGTAAGCAGAAAGACCTTTTGCTTTCTTTCCAACACTGTTCAGGGGGATTGCACATCCTTGTTTAAACCCTTTTGGCTACTTCATGAAGCCCACACAAGGGTTTGTATGAAATGAATAAATGGTCATAGCTCCCACCACAGAAACACAGAGATACAGGGCTTCTCATCCCGTCCTCTCTTGCACGCCTCCTGCCAAGTCTGGCTTGGGATCCCTCAAACTAGGCAATTCTGCCAGACCACTGCCCCTCTGAGATTAATATATTTGAAAAAAATTTAAGGCAGTGCAAACTTTGTCTCTCTGCAGCAAATCAGTGAGTCTGTTTTTAAAACTGATCTGTAGATTAGATGCCTTTCACAGAGGGCATTTGTTCCAGGGCATTATTTCTTAGTAAGATAAAAACAAAATCAAGATGATAAATAACAAGCTTTTACTATTTGCCTTTTTATCTGTTTTACTTACCATCTCCAGAAAGAGGCCTTGTTTGAGGGAATTAAATTAAAAATCCCTGGAATATTCTACCATATTGCATTCGATTTAGAGTTACTTCTCTTCAGTATTCAAGATACTGCTCATTTACTATCAGATATTTTTATTTCAAGTCAATATGCTGCAATTTATCTTGGAAAGAACAATGGTGAAAACAGAAACTTTCTATCCCTGGTTTCACTTTTGCCCTCATTCTGTGGTCCCTGGTCTCCACTGTCTCTGAGCTGTTGGGCCATGCCATTGTCCCACAGGGGACACACATCTCTTTTAAGTGGCACTAGCTGTCAGCTGGTCCACACAAGTGCACATTCTCCTTTTATGTGAGGAGCAAATAGGCTTTTGAGATGAAGACGAGACAAAATTGCATTTCCACTCTGGTCTTCAGGTGTGTATTTTCCATGCCATTCACCTCCTGTCACTGATTTTCAGCAATTTTTGCAAGGAGGTTTAACAGTGCATATGATTAAATGGGTAAGATTTTTGAGTCTTCCTCTGATCATTTATTTCTCCTTCACTAGTCACGGGCAGAGCAGTTTAAATAGCAAATTGACATCTGCCACACAGTTGCATGGGGCCTGTCTCTGTTTAGATTGATGTCTATAGGAGCTACACTCATCAGGACCATCCTTAGTCAGAAGGACTGTAATTACAGCACCAGAGTCTTGCTTTCCTCCTGGATTAAATCTGGAGTCACATCACAGAACTTGTGTGATGGAATAAAAAGTTATCATTGCTTCCCACTGCTCAAGCAGGGCTTCCAGTCAAGTTCAAGCCAGGTTGAGAGAGTTCCTGGTTTGTGAACATGGAGAATATGGCTTCTGTCTATGTATAGCTGAAGTGTTGATGCATGGCAATGGAATATAAAGTTGATACAGCATCTTTGTTCAGAATGATTGAAAAAACAGGGTTTTGGCACATGAGTGTTTACTAAAATTTTGAAAAGAAATGGATAAGTGCAGAAGACATTGAGACTTTTAAAGACTTTTCTTTGATAGACTTCTGTCTTAACCTGGCTTGCTTAGAACACAGGGAAGAAAGCTAAACTTGAATAAAAAGAAATATCTGAAAGTGTGTCTCAAACTAAGACGACTTTGGTAGCAAAATTCTTGGTATTAAAAAAGCCAGCAGACTGAGATGGCCAGCAAGAGCTTCTGACACCTGAAACTGAAACACATTTAAAAGTGGCCTAAACACGGCAACTTTGAGTTCGAAGGCATCATTGGAAAAGTGTTTCAATTTGCTAATTTGTGCTGGTTTGTGTGGGAGCTGCTGGTCCAGACGGTGGGGACAAATGGAGAGATCTCTAAAGCCAGGTGTTGGAACTTGTGGTTTATTGCAAAGGGCGTGGGTGAAAGGGCCCTGCTTGGAACTGCCAGCTGCAGCTCAGAGCAGGGCTGTGAGCAGGAGGGTAAGAGAGAGAGTAGAGCAAGAGAGTAAAAGTAAGAGAGGTAAGAGCAAGAATAAGAGAGGTAAGAGAGCGAGGTTCCTATTACAATACAATAAATCTTCTTCTGTGTTGAATATTCTAATTTTCACTAACCAATCTAATACAAGGTACAAATCCTATAGCATTTACATACAGCCTATAAGAATCACTACATTACCATACTGTGTTATACTTTAAACCCTAAAATCTACTCTTTGGACCCCTCTACCAAGCTAGCAGGGTCTTTTTCTGACCTTTGGACCTGTCTGCAAGCAGAGGGAATTGTTCAGTCACGAGGGGATTACTTTCCACTGGCCATGCTATGGTTTTCTAGTTGTTCAGTAATTAAGGTTTGGTAACTCAAGGATGGCTTTCATTTCAATCTTGCTTATAGTTTCTGTATTCTCAAAATCTTTTGCCAGGCAGTCATATTTATAAGGTTTTCCATTTTCATCTTCCTGAAAGTAAAGCAGTGGGAGAAATGAACCACATACATTACCTTGGGAGGGACTACAGAACAGAGTTACAATTTAATAGGAAGGTTACAATAAACACAATGATACACAGAAAAACAGGCTTAAACCCACAGAGTACAGACTAGGACCCCGATGTTCAGAGTGGTGGTCACATTCCTGTCAAATGGTGGTTGCAGTCAAAAGTGGTGGTGCTGTGAGAGTTCTGATCCTCCTCTGGATCCTTCCAGTGGTGGTGGTGTCCTAAGTCCCCAGTTATATATGGTCAGGTTCAGGTGGGAATGCTCAGTACCTCTGCCGGGGTGGGGAGTTTCACGATTGAACTATGTAATACTGTCATAAGGTATTTTTGGTAGCTCTTGATGATCTTAAGTCATTGCAGCTGCTCATTATGCTAGTGCTGTTGAATGATTACAGCCCATTAGCAGAGATGACCCCCCTTAGGATGGGTAACTGTGCTGTTCTTCCTTGGATGGAATTACCATGTCTGAGTAATTCGTGAAGATAAAGAAACTCAAAGGTTTGCCTCTTCTCCCTTATCTCATTTAACACCCAGCCTGTAGCCTGAGGGATTGGGTGTGCACTAGGCAGCTACTATGAATGAGCCATCATTAACAGTTTGTCAGAAATGACATAGATGGGAGTACAACACACGGTTTGGCTACACCCCACATTGGCACTATCCTTCGGTAACCCCTGATGCCTGTGTGACTGAGATCAAAGTTACAAGGTGCTTATATAGCTTGAGTTATAAGATATCAATATAACCTGATAACCTGAACCTAAATCATGACTTTCTATATACCCATATAACCTCATACCTGTATAACCTGAATCATAACTTTCATACCTATATAACCTTATATAAATAGCTTTCTATACAATGTAATGGCTAGTATATGGTTAACTAGTTGCTTAATGCTCAATAGACAAAAAAAGAAGAAAAAACTCACGAGGTGGATAGCTTTAGAGATAGATAAATGTAGTACTAATGAGAAATTGGCAAGTGCAAAGCCAATTAGCCACAAAACAAAGAATTCGGGCTGGTTAGGACCAGACAGACCAAAGAACACCGTAACTGTGCATTCTCTGAAGACAAAGTTGAAAGGTTCAGATTCAAAGAAGATTTTGGAAGCCTTCATCAAAGACCCCCGACAGCCCTTGAACTGGGGAGGTGCAAGTACAGTGCAGAAGAACTATCTAATAACCATGAGCTTATACTGTGTAAATTAGTTCTGGCATGTATGTGATGATGTTGTAGTGACACAGTAACATTGAGCAATACTTACTCTATAATACACCACAGCACTTGGCAAAGGTGGGTGAGTTAGGTGGAGAAATCCCCCTCACCACCAGTGCTGCAATAAACAAATACCTGCTCTATAGACACAGGTCTATGGGGATTTATTCCCAGCCTATCTTTCAGGCATCACCCAGGACATAATTTTATATGAATAAATGTACTGACACCACATAATATATGTAATAAATATATGTACTGACACCACATCACATTGCATGAGGTGGGGGGTGCTGCCACCACAAGCCTGACCAAACTCCACTGTGATGCAGCTACTCTTTGGCTTGAGGCAACACAAGTAACATGGTTGTGCTGGCAGAGCTGTGTGGAAACATGCTCTGCAGTGTGCACAAGGCTGTCAGGCATTGCTCTGATCACACTTAGGCTGTATTGACTGCCTTTTTGGGTCAGAGCCTGAAATGCCCTTCATATGCTCCTTGAAGGGACTGGTTCTCTCACGGAGAGAAGATATTTTGCCAGCTGGGAAACACCTGATTTTCTGTGACACTGGACAAATGTGGAGTGAAAATGGCAGGTATAGCTAATATATTTTGAAAAGGCTTGTGCTCCCACCTGGCTGTACTGCAGTGCTCCATGGCCAGTCTTGGGCCCCTCTGTCTGATGTGGTGCCCAAAGATGGAGGGAGCAGTTCCTTCTGTCCCTGCAAGTCTAACCACAGCAGACAGTGTTGTCTCAAACCAACATACAGGAAAGCTTTTGTAATTCTCCTGCCTGTTCCAGTGATGCAGAAACCAAAGTAAGATGTCCTTGGTAGGAGATTATGATATTCTGAAGAGAGGGTTTGAGAATTTCTCACTTTCTGGGGGTCAGTGATGCAGCATTCTCTGGGGAGTAATCAACTGACAGGAAATGCTCACTCACTCATTTCTGCAGAGAAAATGAATAAGAGAAAGGATTTGTATATTCCTAGTTTGGGGGGTTTTTTCTATTTTTATTTTATGTTAATAAGATGTCCCATGCCAGAGAAAATAAACTCTTTCTCCATTCCTAGTCAATCAATGTGATATAAGTACCAGCCCACAATTTAGCATTGTTAATCAATATGTACTTTCCATTACCTTCCTTTTGAGGAGCTCATTTTCTTGAGGAATGTAGCTCTTCATTCAAACATTTCATTTTGTAGCAGGAAAAAGAGACAGGGGCACAGAAGAACTACCATAACTGGACTGTGTAACGATGGCTGTGGTAACAATTGTCTGGGAGAATTATCTGGAGGTAACAAAAGGACTCACAAAATGAATACACTACAAAGACTCTTTTATGACTGAAAAATACTGATGTCCTTAAAAGAGAGTGAGAGAAGTAGGAGTTGGAGAGGAGTTGGATGATTTTTTAAGAAAATGCAAAGATTACACTTTGAAGTTTGTCTTGGCATAGGGAAGATGTTTTCTCGGGACTGCTGGAGGAAAGCTTACACTCTGTTCCACCGTTTCCTCATCCCTATTTCCACAGCACATGTTCCTTGTCCTGCCCTAGCAGCAGTGAGAGGCTGGGCTGGTCAGCCTGACCCGGGCTCTGACAATTCTGCTGCCACCAAGCGCTCATCAAGCAGAGCAGCTCTGTGAGTGCCTCGGTGCTGTGCCAGTCTGATTTATCTCTGCACAGACAGCTCATTCCCGGTTAATTTCAGCAGTCGAGGCTCGCTGCCAGAATGTCACCCTTTAGGATCCAGTTGTGCAAGCAGGATAATCCAGGATGGGGTCAAAAAGTGGGAGATTAAGAGGGGGTAACTAGTTATTCTGGGCATCCATTACCGTGACAGCTATCTGTTTCTAGATCTATCATATACATGCTTATTTCCAGGGGGCTGCAGGGGGCTGATCTTATAGTTAAAAGGTGGAGGTTTGCCTCTTAAAAAAGATGAAAGATTTTATTGGACCCACTTGATAAGTGGATTCAATCTTGTTAGTTTTCTCTTAACTCCAAGTTATAATCATGAGAAGACTGTTTTTCATATCACTTATTTCAGCTAAGAGGTTCCACTTCCTATCACCATTTGGGATGCTGCACGTGTTTGTACTGAACATTGTTCAGAAATTTTTATTTTTGTCATGAAAGTACAGCTGTATCTTGAAGGTGGTACAGAATTAGAATAAGGTATAATGAGGTACTGTAGGTTGCTAATACACATTACACTCAGCAGCACCTTGGCATGTGGAAATATGCAACTTTACACATCTTGAAAACAGGAGCCAACAAAAAAAGAGATCGAAATTCTTTTACTGTTAACAGAAAATATAATTCTCAATGAAACGAGTTATTTCTTACTGTAGTTGGTGACTCCGCAGATGACCACCTTTCCATGGCTAGTGTTAGTGTTAAACACTTCAAAGGCATGAGAATGTGGGAGAGGAAAAAATCTGCCTTAAAAAACAATTAATTTCTCTGAGGGGGTAGTGGTCAGCTGGATCAGTTTCTGACTTGGCCAGACACATAACTGTGAGTGCCACTGCTGCAGAGAAGGTGGTGATGGGGAACAGCGAGTGTGAAGGGAAGCAGGAGAAAAAGAGCATGGAAGTTCCAGCATCATCTATGTGGTGGAGGGGGCTCTCTGATGTGAAGTGCAACCATTCCTCATTTATGCAGGTCCAGTACAGAGTGGAATTTTCAGCCTTTTATGCACAATGCTGGGTTAACAAACTACCGTGGTTTGACACTGGCCAAATGCCAGGCACTCATAAAAGCTGCTCACTCACCCTTCCCTGCCACAGCTGGACAAGGGAGAGAAAAATTTAATGAAGGGTTCTCAAGTTGAGATAAGGACCTGGAGAAAACACTCCAAGGGCAAAACAGGCTCAACTTGAGATATTAAGTGAATTTATTAATAACAAAATAAGAGGAGGACAATGAAAAGTAAAATAAGTCCTTAAAACCCCTTTTCTTCCCCCAGCCCCTCCCACCTTCCCACCAACAGCACAGGGGACAGGGTGTGGGGGTTTTGGTCAGTTCATCACTGAGATTTTCTTGCACTGCTCAGGGACAGGAGTCCTTCCCCTGTGAGACCATGGGGTCCCTTCCACAGGAGACAGTTCTCCAGGAACTTCTCCAGCGTGGTTCCACTCTCATGAGCAGCAGTCCTCCCAAAACTGCTGCAATGTGAGTCCCTCCCATGGGCAAACAATCCTCCCATAACTGCTGCAGTGTGGGTCTGTCTTCCCACAGGGTGCAGTCCAACAAGGACAGGCTGCTCCAGCCTGGAAGCAGGGCCCCCTCTCCACTGGGTCTCCCACTGGATCACAGCCTCCTCCAGCATCCACACCTGCTCTGGTGTGGGCACCTCTGCCCTGGCTGTGGGTGGATCTCTGCATGCCCATGGATCTCCATGGGCTGTGGGTGGATCTCTGCATCCCCCATGGATCCCCATGGGCTGCAGGGCACAGCTGCTTCCCCATGGTCTCACCAGAGCCTGCAGAGGAATCTCAGCTCCGGCCCCTGGAGCAGCTTCTGCCCCTCCTCTGCCCTGACCTTGGTGTCCCCATATTGTTTCCCTCACATGTTGTCTCCTCCTCTTCTGTGACTGAAATGAAAACTGCCCCACTATTTCTGTTTTGATTTTCTTTTAAAATCTGTTATTACAGAGGTGTTACCATCATCTCTAACTGGCCCAGCCTTGGCCAGCAGCATGTCCATCCTCAGAGCCATCAGGGCTTGGCTCTGCCAGACCTTCTGGAAGCTTCCAGCAGCTTCTCACAGAAGCCACCTCTGTGGCCCCCCTGCTACCAAAACCCAGGCCATGCAAAACCAACACACAAAGGTTAAAGAACAGCCAGCATGCAGAGCAGTCTGCTGAAGGTTAACAAGAAGCTCTGAGTACAAAGGCTGTTCAGGATGTCTCAGGCAGTATTAAAGATCCTTTAGACTTCAGTTTAGAAGTATCCTGTGCAGGAAGACATCCAGAGTCTGTCTAATGAAATACTGAAGTCCATTTCCCTATGGATTTTGAGGACCATCCACTCCCACAATCCCACTCCAATGACTCTCAATTCCTGTTCTGTTTCCGTGCTGTACCATGGATTTCATCCCATAGGGAGATGATTTCCCAGCTGTGTGTTCAGTGCTTCCCCTTGCTGCAGCCTGTGGTTGGAGCTGTGTGGTCACTGCCACATCCCTGTACTCCACAGACAGGCCCTGGCTTTGGAGTGTGACTGATTTAAACTGAGTCACTGAAGTTGGCTGGGAAAGAGAAGGAAGACTAGGCACTATATGTATTATCGTAGAATTATTTAGGTTGAAAAAGACCTCTAAGATTAGAGTCTAACTCTAATCTTGATGTGACCCATCACCAGCTTGTCAACCAGACAAGAGCACTGAGTGCCACATCCAGTTTTTCCTTGGATGCCTCCAGGGAAGGGGACTCCACCACATTCTCTTCCAAAGCCTGACAGCCTTTTCCATGAAGAAATTCCTCCTGATGTCCAACATGAACCTTCCTTGGCAAAACTTGAGGTGCCATTTCTTTTTGCCCTGGAAGCAGAGCCTGTGCCCCACTTGGCTGCACCCTTGTGTCAGGTAGTTGTGGAGAGAGTAAAGGTCCCCCCTGAGCCTCCTTTTCTCCAGGCTGAGCCCCCCCAGCTTCCTCAGCTGCTCCTCACATGCCTTACTCTCCAGACTCTTCTCCAGTTTTGTTGCCCTGCAGGCAGGTTTACAACAGGAAAAATGTCTAAGAACGCATTTCAAACACCAGCAGTGTTTTTTACAGTGCGTGTGAAATTGGGCAGTCCTAATCCCAATCTCACTTTGACCACGAGGTTTGTAATTCCCGTAAAAACCGGGCAGTCCTGGAAGGGGGGGCGGGTGGTCCCACACACCCAGGGCAGCTGCTGGATGCTCTTGAGAGCTCTGAGTGGGGCACAAAGGCGGTGGGGTCCCCACGGCTCGTTCAGAGCAGGACACCCCGGAGCCCAGTGGTGGGGCGTGGGCTGCGGGCAGCCCGCAGTGACCTGGGGCTGAGCTGTGGGCGATGCTCGTTCAGCTGCTCTTGAGGGAGCACAGGGCACAGCCGCTTTTCCAGGGCCCGTTCAGCTCGGCAGATGCTCCTTCCTTAACCCTTCCCCTTTCTCCCTGCCCTCCAAACAGATTCTTTCCCCAGGCAGAGCCGGTTTTCCCCAGCCAGTCATTAAATCAGCCGGATGTGGCTCCCTTCCCCCACCTGATACGGTGACGAGGAGTGCCTGCTGATCAGTCCTTCCACCGTAGTCTGCAGGTTGCTGCTTCGGCTACTAGAAAAAAAAAAATAAAGGAAAAAGGAAGAGAGAGAAAGAAAAAAGAAAAAATAAAAAGAAATAGAAAAAGAGAAAGAAAAAGAGGAAGAAAAAGACCCCCAAACCCAGCAGCGGCTGTCCCGCATTTCTGGACGTTCGTGGCCGCAGCAGAGCCCAGGAAGCCGAGCCGCGGCCGGGCAGGGTGTGCTGGCTCCGGCGGGGACGCGGAGATGGAGAGGCGACTGGTGGACGAGATTCCTGCAGACTGGGGAGGAGGTGGAGCTTGCTTTTCTCCTCTTTCTTTGAGCCGCATGATTCCCGAGCGAGCCCAGGGCTGAGGAGCCGGTGGGTAAAGGGGCTGAACTTGGGCGCAATTTGCCAGCCTCGGGTGTAGGACGAAGCCCCGTCCTGTTCCCCCGTCTGGCAGCACGGCAAGGAGAGAAGCTGGAGCATCCCTCCCCTCCCTCCGGCCTCTTTCCTAGCATCCCCTTCTGGCTGGACATGCTGGCTGTCCTTCCTCTTCCTCCTCTTCCTCCTACTCCCACCCCGCTAAAATACACACACCCAGCGGCTTTAATGTGATAAAAGACTTGAGGAAAGTCAATAGCATGTGGGGGAAGGAAACAGGTTGGACATGTAAAGAGAAAAAGAGCTCAAGAGTTTCACCAGTGAGCCATGAAATGAGAAGTAACAGCTGATGGACTGGAGGGAAGGAGACTCATCATCGGGAGCTATGGATCCAAGGTTAACGTGGGGGGGCAAAGGAGAGAGCGAAAGAAGGAGATCCAGTCATCCAGTCTATTGCCTTGTGCTGCAATAGCTTGGAAAGAATCACCAGGAAAACTGGCAAACATCAGCAAAAAACTTTGCGTGGTCGAGAGCCATTTCCCCTCTCCTTTTGGAAGTATGAGCTGAGCACCTGATTTACTTTACAAAAACAACCAACCAACCAACCAAACAACCCCCCCCCTAGGACTTCCAATAATTTGCATTTTCTATTCCCACAGTTGCTTGCCCAGGAGGCTGAAAGGAAGAAGCCATTTCACTCCCCCCTCCAGTTAGAATATAAATACAGAAATAAAGAGCTAAGGAGTGGCAGTAGAGGTGTAGGGGGTAATCGTGCATCGAGGTGTAGTTTAAAAATGATAACACTGCTGGAGAAAGATGGAGAAAGAACACCCCTTAATTTCCTAATTTTTCACTTAGAAATATTAAAATTAATGTGTTAGATATAGAGAGGAACGTTGTGTTGTCCTGGTGAGATGCAATGTTGAATAATATCAAATCCAAGGAGTGATTTTTCCTGCTCCCATTTCACGACCTCATCTATACAAAAACAAATCAGGGCAGAAGTTTTCCAGCTTGGCAACGCCAGGCTCAGGAGCCACAATTCTCATTGCCGGAGCCCTAGAGCACAGTGGGGGTGACGTGTCCGCTCCCTGTCCCAGTTCCTCCCAGAGCACGTGTGGACAAGGCTTTTCCATGAAGTTGGCCAACGCCCAAAAGCGATGAAGCCTATGGTATTTGCGGGAGCGAGCTCTCCCGTGGGATCCTCTTTCCCTCCCAGCCGCACCCCTTGCCATGATGCCCTTGGAAGTTGCCCTTGGCCAGGTGCCCTGCATAGGTTACCCAGGGAGGGTCTCGCTGCTGTGGCCCCCTCCTGCAGCTCCCACGCTCCTTTGTTCCATGGCAGTTGTGGCTTGACTACATCTCCCAGCAGGCTGCACTGGGGAAGGGGGGGAGAAAGGCTTTCCTGCCCTTTTTCCTCCCCCATTGCATTCCTCCTTAGTGAGATGAAAAAAAAATACTCACTTTGCTGACACATCATGTGCTTTGAGAAGACAGGAGGTGCAAGGCTGCAAGAAGTCAGTTAAAATCCTGAAGTAGGAAGGATGTAGCCCTGAGCTTTGAAATCTTAACAAATAGGTAGAGGAGAGATTTTTTCTTTTGTGTGCAGGACCGATGGCTGCCAGTCTCTCTGGATACAAAACTTACGCAACTGTTTCTCCATCACAAACTAGAGTACATGCATGTCTTGCATAATGTTGTTTGCCACCTTGCAAATATTTCTTTTCTGGCCCCTGTAGGGCCTACAGATTTGCTTTGCTGATCTTCTGCATCAGATGGCTTTATCCTTCTGGTACTGCATAAATGCAGATCTGAGGTCTATGTAAATATGTATAAACAACATGCGTATTTTGTAACAGATTTCTTTTTAGTCCCTATGTTTTTATGCTAGGCATAAAGAAGTTTGTTTAATTGATATCATTGGTATAAAAGTGATTAATGCTAATAGTGGAAGCTGAAACCTTATCAGGGCTTTTAGAATTAGAATTGCTGGTTGTAAGTGGTCTCCCTGTAAACACTGTTCTCTTTGTTATTCTTTTGATTTCAGCAAAGCAATGCTTGTTTAAATTAAGAGGTATCAGTCTCAGGTTTCTAAAGAATCCCGACAACAGAGTTTCTCTTCAAGAAGAGCTTGGAAATTATGATTATAATGAACTCTGGGAGCCGTGTGCCAAGCCTCTGCTCCTCAGAGAGACAGTTCCACTTGCATACTGAGTGCTGCCCTCTGTGCATGTGTTTGGAAACCACATTTGAATGATTAAAGCAAGCTGAGGAAGAGACCTTGCACTCAAACATGTGGGTTTGGGCATATATGTGAGTGTCTAGGTATTTCTGTATACATGTAGACATAAATAGCTTTATAAATGCCATATATCCACTGTGTAACAATTGTCTGTGTGATAAGAGACAACTATAATATCAATATGTAGGATTGAATTTTATTTTAAATTGTAAATTGGATTAACTTCTCTGTCTGATTTGGCAGAGTGAATTATTATTGTTCCACTGCAGACTTCACAATATTTGTCCTTGGTGTCCTAGGATACTTTGACATGATTATTTTATTTTAAAGATATTTACATGTTTAAATTTAAAAAAAAATATTCACCCGCGCTGTTGGTAGTATAACCATTCTGGAGAGAGTAGTTTTAAATCTTTAAGTTTTACATTAATTGTTTTCTTTTCCTGTCTGAATTGTAATGAAGGTAACAGTCCAAGCACTTCCACTCCATTGTACCATCACTTTAATCTCTGAAGTTTGGGCTTCAACATTTCTGAGAATTGCTAAAATCTCTTAACAATCAGTGTTGTTTTCACTGAAATTAAAAATTATATCAAGGTGATAGTTTTTTACCAACGAAGTAGGGCTTGGATGATTGTTACATTTTTATTACACATTTGTAATAAAAGCCAAATTTGTGACTTCAAGCCCCAGCCATAAGAAAGAGGTATTAAGGAGGCACTAAGACTGAGATGGGCCTCTTGGAGTCACATTTTCTTCCCAGATCCATTTTGTTCCTAAGAACAAGTGCCCATGTACTCCCAACAACATTTTACTGCCTCCTTCCTTTTCCAAACACCTCCTGGTACCTTCTGTTGAACGGTGGAGGGCTGGTAGCAGGTTGTATCAATCCTCACCTTTCCACCTGTTTCAGTGAAGAAATTTCTGGTCTGCCTGTTTCCTTTTTGAATTCCAATCTCTGGTGTGTTTTGTGTGTGTGTGTGCCTTGAGTTTGCCCAGATTTCTGTGGCTGACCAGTCACAGTCTGGTCATCTAAACAAAGCTTTGTCAGGATGTTTGCTGAGATGGTGGCCCTTTATACTCAATTTTTTAATCCATCTGGATGCTTGCATTAGATACACCCCTGCTCTTGGACAGGCTCAAGGGCTTCTTCAGCTCTGGGATAGGAACTATGGATTAGAGCCACATGAAGGATATTTTTCAACATTTGCTCGATGTTGAAGATCTTCCTGCACATGGCAAGCGGATTGGACTAGGTGACCTTGAAATGTCCCTTCCAACCCAAACAATTCTATGATTCTATAGATAGGCAGATATTTAGTTGCCTTGAATATGAGAATATGAGAAAATTATATTTCTACAGTGTTGAAGGCTGGGGTCAAATATAATTTTCTTCCTTAAAACATGTGGCTAGTGAAAATGTTGCTCTTCTTACCCTGTTCTAGTTGAATTTCTCTCTAGTTCTGCAAGCATTTTATTAATATTTTTTGTCATTATATAGAATAATCACAGAATCCTGGAATGGTTTGGGTTGGAAGGGACCTTAAAGCTCTTTTCATCCCATCCCTGCCATGGGCAGGGACACCTTCCAATATCCCAGGTTACTCCAAACCCTATCCAACCCGTCCTTGGTCACTTCCAGGGATGGGGCAGCCACAGCTTCTCTGGGCACCCAGTGCCAGGGCCTCACCACCCTCACAGGGAATATGTAAACTAACCCGATGGTCTCTCAGTATATAAGCCATTTTTCCTTGTCCTGTCACTCCAGGCCTTGTACATAGTGTCTCTCCATCTTTCTTGTTGACTGCAGAATCCTGTTTCAAAAGTGATGGTATTTCATGCTGTAAAACAGATGCCCAGACCTGGAGCGAGATCTCTGGTTGCTATTCTGCTGATGATTACTGCTGGATTCCTGTTAGTGTTTTAGGTATAACATTTGAACCAATAACTGAGGATGTTTTACATCAGGTAGATACAAAAATATTGTTAATGGCAAATACGTTTTGTAATTTCCTGTGGCATTTGAGTAAAGGAATGTGGAATGCTTTTAGCAGAGTCAGTCGTATTTCAGAGCCTAACATAAAAAAGTAAGAAAAAAAGATTAACCCAAAGCATTGTATCACTGACATTATAACAGGTTGACAAAAATTAAGAAATAGAAGGAAAAGACCCATGGGCTCACTTCCAATCCTGTAGAATCAAGGAAGAGAAAACTTGGATCTCAGTAAAACTTGTTAGCTTGTTTAACTTGGTTGTTGCAAAAGTGATCCTAAAGGGACTCATCACTGAGGGAAAGTGAGGACAGAAAGTTGTTGGACCAGCCCTTTTTATTAAAGATCGTATTTATTTTTGTGGTATGTTTTTACAATATATATTTGCAACTGGGAATTTGAAGGAAAACCTTTAGGAACAGAAGCCAGGCAGTACAGGAAACACCTTTCCAAGTCATGTTATTTAGGTCCAAGTTATTTTTAATTATTTTTCACCTTTAACTTCTGTAATCATATATTTCCCCAGTGATGCAAATCAGCCAAGGGTGAGATGAGGAAGTGTGAGGACCAGAGGACACAGACGTTCCCACAGCAAACTCAGGATTGCTGAGCCAGGGCACTCAAACAACATGAGTCAGCCTGTTCCTGGCTAGTCATGAGACTGAATTAAAAAAAACATGAGCTGTTCTCAAGGCAAATTTGGGCTTCCTTTTGTTCGTCCTTGGATTCTGGTTTTGTCCTATGCCTGGGCTATGTTTGCAGGTTTTTCCCCATAGAAAAAAGGACTAGAAGGGGATTTGAGTCCCAAGCAAAGGGCATGTGGAAAGCAAGTCAAATGCTAGTCTTGCAAGGATGGGCCAATGTGTAAAAAAAGGTTTCTGCAGAGACATAAAGAGGGTAAAACAGGCATCACAGAACATATAGTAGCATGAATTGCTTGGTGTCCTTACACAACTCACCTACTATTTAACTGGGACAAGGACAGGGAAGCTGATGTTTAGCCCAGAAAAAGACAGGGAAAGCGCTTAGGCTGGAAATTTAGTATGGAAAACAGGAAGTATCAGGACATCAGTGGCCTTTTTGGCTAACTTGCATGAGATCTAGCTTGGAGAGTCACATCCATTTTTGGGCTGTGTGTCACTCAATCTGCTCTGACTGAGGCAGTGTGGCCATGGCTGGGGCATAGGATCTCCTGTGGGAGACACCACTACACCTGAGAAGTTTCTGTGTTCACCTGGGAAGGAGCACGAGCACGGTGTTTGTATACCCAGTGTCCATCTCCCTCCTTTATTTTGACATCTCTGGCAACTTTTGGGAAGTGCTCAGAAGCCTTTTGTTTTACTATCTTTTGGGAGAGAGTTCACAAGCAAAGTGAGAACACTTTAGTGCCTTACTAGAATGCTGGTGGTCAGGAGAGAAAGCCTCACTCACAAAGGGTTTAATCTATTTTTTCTGTTGTGTTTTGTCTTTGCACATCTTTCATTGCATTTATGCTTAGTGCAGAGAGCACTATTTAAGGAACCTCACTATGTTTACTTAAAGAAGAGAAAAAACCCCTAAGAACTCAGAATGTACTTTTTAATACTCTTTGGAGCTGTTCCCCATGATTACACGTTAAGTAAGACACAATCAATAATTACGTTGAACATGGAGACTTTCTATCATAAGTATTTCATTTCATTTCATTTCATTTCATTTCATTTCATTTCATTTCATTTCATTTCAATATTTCATTTTTTTAACCTCAGCTTGTACAGCTCCTAGCACATTGTCATACTGGAAAGCCTATGTGTATGCTGCTGCAATAGCAGGAGATAATTAGTGTACCCTGCTCCAGAGAATGAGTGCATGGGCTGCATGAACAATACCCTGGTCCTCAACACTTCTCATTTGACTTTCTCAGATCCCCTATTTTGAAGATGATATTCCCACAGCCTCACTCTGTGGCGCTCTGCAATGTTGTTTTCCAATGATATTAACAGGAATGGTATTGATCTGAATATATCCTCAGAGTGATCCTTGGAGCAAAATTTGTTGAACAAGTGTTATGTACAAATTCACCTCAATGTACAGAAGAAATTCAATTCTCTTCTTCAAAGCAGAGTGATAAAAGGATTTTGGGACTGGATCAGCCTTGCGAGACAGTGAGGCTGGAAGTGAAGGACAACAGCAGCAACAACAAAATTGAAAAAAAAGGATTGGGATGAAGAGAGAAAAGAAATACAATATCTAGGTTTCTGTAATTGAAACCATATTAAATATCTGTGCTCTACAAATGATACAAATTGATATAGTTTCAAAAAGCCATTATTTGGACTCCACTATGGGAGTTCAATATATTTTCTGCCCTAGGGCTTTGTTCAGCAGAAATGTTAAGCAGGACTTCTGTGTGCAGGAGCCTGCTGAATACAGTGAAATGGGTTGCTTCATTCTTTTCATCCCATTCAGCAGAAATTCAACTGTCCTGTGAAAATATGTCTCAGTACTGCTGGGAACTTTTGCATAGAGCCAAAGAGAGGTGAAGGCTTTCATTGTAATGTTTCTCTTGCTTCCTGCTGCGTCACTGTCTGTTCATTGCACTACAAAGCCCTGTTGCTTTTTGCCACAGAAATTAATTTAATATTTTCCTTTGGAGCAAAAATGGCTTTGGGTTAAATCCCGCGTGGGAGAACAAAACCTTGATGTGAACAAGGTGTGGGGAAGGGACAGGGAACAGATGTGCATGAACTTTGTGTAAGAGCAAAATGTGGCATCAGGCAGCTGAGTCAATTGTGATGAAGCCAAGGTGATGTGTCACTTCTTCTTCTTCACTTGACCATAAGGAGATGTGACAGAGAACGGAAAGTTTGTGGCTTCTGCCAGAGCCAGGCCTGGTTTTTAGAGTAGTAGGACAAACACAGATTTCCTTATAAGAGATAACTTATGTGGTG
Source organism: Rhabdornis inornatus (assembly GCA_013397075.1). Classification (NCBI taxonomy): domain Eukaryota; kingdom Metazoa; phylum Chordata; class Aves; order Passeriformes; family Rhabdornithidae; genus Rhabdornis; species Rhabdornis inornatus. The sequence continues at coordinate 266,718 of VWZS01010865.1, read as the reverse complement.
GAGAGAAGACATTAGTGGCACAGTGTGGTTGAATTGTGAATCAGGCTTTGGCTGATGGCTGCTTGTTCTTTCCTACATTTCCCTAATAAAAAGTTAAATAAAGTATTTTCCAAACTGCTAAAGAGATTCAAATTCATAGCTCTTGTTTGAAAGAGGCTTCTAAGTCTTCTTGATATCTGGGGAAACCTTAGGCCTAGCATGAGACATTTTTTCTTGTGACTTTCAACCAGGTTTGTCTATCAATCTGCCCATGTTTTCCTGGGCACCATAGGAAGATGAAGCTATTCAGAAAGCTTTCTGTAGAAACAGTTGGCTCATTACCTGCTGCCTGAAAAGGGGGTGAAGGCATGCTCTAGAAAGTGATGCTGGAAGTGGTGGACTATTCATTTCTGAGGAAGGAGTCAGATAAGGAGAAAACTTGCTATGAACTTCAATATCCTGTTAAATTCTTCATTAACATGAAATGCCTGGGAATAAGTGATGTTCAGATGAGATAGGATTATTTTCTCAAAGGAGATGAGCAGCCCAGTTTCAAGGACTCAGTGGGGCTCAAGTGTGAGTGCACACATCCTGGAAGGGTTGAAGCATTGCAAATCCAAGTGAGTGATTCACTTGGAGGATAGGCATTTATTTTCTGAACCTTTTACACTTTGACACAATGTTATGTTATTGATATGTCATTTACTTGGATTTAAAAGTGTGTTCAGAGAGATTCAAAATGTTCTTTCAAAACAAAAAGAATTGACTCAGTAGAAAACTCTTTTGTTTTAACTCTTCCCAGGGAAAATGAAAAAATCCCCTGTAGTGCATCCTGCTTCCAAAAAGCAGCTCATTCACTTTACCAGACGTTGTGGAGTAGGTGATATGTGAGCAGAAGCACAGAAAAAGTAAGTTTGGTATTTAGAATAAAAATGAATTGGGTAGGGATTGGAGGTGACTTTACTTCTTTGCACCCAAGTAAGGTGTGTGTATCTAGTGTTTGAGTATGGGGGGATGAGTAAAAGAACTTCAGTCAATCCTTCATGTTTGCTCTTGACTAGGGTGGAATGTGTTGTGTGTCCCTTTTACCTGCAGTTCTATGTTATACTTACTGATGCAGCTGTTTTTAGAAAAAAAACAAGCATGGGTGCAGTGCTGCTAGGCTTGCAAATGTGCCAAAATGTTTGATATGAACAGATTTTTTTCCTTGCATTGGCATGTCTGCATTTTTCAGAACTCCTGTGGGTATGACAACACAGGGAGGGATTTTTCAAGGTCTAAAATGAAAGCAAAAGCCCAGCTGATGATTTACACTGGCACATAACCCACTGGAAGTTTGTCAAATGCAAAAATTGCTGGTAGCATTTTACATTTAAAGGGCCAAACCTTCTTGGCAGATGGAATCAGGTATTCTTCACTGAAGTCAGTAAGAGCTGTTGATACATAGAATAGAATTTTGTCCATCTTGAGATTCAGAGTCTGCTTGGGGGTCTGGTTCTGTGATTCAGACAGAAGGCTAAAATGAGACAGCTGGGAAAAATCAGAGGAAATAGATGAAAGGACAGGACGAAAGGCAGAACAGAAAAGTTCTCATAACACAATGAGAGAACAAGGGAGGTGGTTATAATTAGAGAAATGCTCAGATCTGACAATGGAAAGGAAACCATTTAGTTGCAAACAATGGACTTGAGACCACAAGAAGATGAGCTCCTACCTCAAAAGAAAATCCAGAACGTTAGCCTATTTGGCACCTAACACCTCCTGAAATCAAAGAAATTGATGCTTTGGGGACAAGTCAGATCTCTAAAGTTGTTTGGGATCCAGTCAGAGGGAAATATATCTTTACAAATTTAGTCCTAAGGCTCTCAAACCTTCAGTGTTGAGGAAATGTGTGTTCCAGAACTGGGCTGCAGCTGATCTAAGTGAATGTAAAATGACAGAAAAATCCTGTGAGTCAAATCCTGAATGCCTTGCTAGAACACAGAGAAGGGAATTTGCCTTTAATAATGATAGGACGAAGACTGCAGAAAAGCCTCAAGATGTTCTGTTATAAATGCCAGTTTTGCAGAAGTTTTAGAAACAAGCTGAAGTGAGTCTTTTGATTGCACTCTAAAATCTATATCTGCTTTTACATTATGGCAATATCCATAGAACAGCATCCTGGCTCCTGTTAGATTGGTACTGAAGCTTCTACAGTTTTCAGTGTAATCCTTTTCCCACAAAGAAAGACAGGATAGTGTGTCTATATCTCTCTAGAATTGTGGTTTCGGTCCTAGAGAGAGGGAAAAAGAGCAACCACACACATGGACCTTTTTAGGGAAAAAAGGCCAATTTTATTGAGCAGAGAGCTTGTATTTAAAGCATGTTACAAGAGACTAGAACAGGACAGTAGCTCATTGGCTAATTGGGATAAACATCCAGGAGACCAGGCCTCAGGATGTATCCCATGGGAAAACAACAGGTGTTATCTTTATTATGACTAGCACTCTGTTTTTCACCAGATTCTAAGTTGTTTTTGACCATTTATCACCTTGGGAAATTTCCTTTCTGTCTGCAGCTAACATCAGCTTATCAGCCTGCGAAGCAAGAAGGATTCAGGCTTGAGAGAAAAGATTCTCGATCTGTAATTTTGCAGCTCCCTAGGTGTCTCTGTCCACATAGAATCTTCAAGTTAGGAAGGCTCTTGTGCTTGTCCTGACTGATACTAAGAGTATTTCTGAGAAATCAGTATGTATGAATCATTTCAGTGGAAGAATCAAAGCAAGAAGATAAACATGTTCAGAAAATTTGCCATACTTCTTTAAAGTGTAGGAGTATCTTAAACTTCTTTTAAGTTGGTTTACTTTTGGAAGATAGTTGCACTTAAGGAATAGTAGTTTAAAGAGTCCCACTTAAGAGAGGATTGCCAAAATTCAGCAGAGATTTTTTTCATGGTTGAAAGGATCAGCTCTCTTTTCCCACGCTGAATTTCCAAAGGAATTGCAATGCAGTCTGTTCTTCTTTTTGCCTAGCAATGTGTCATTAATAGCTGGGGTACTCTCAGCTTTCAAGTGCACAATGCAGAAACAATCCAAGGAGAATAAATTCTGCTTCTGTGACCCTGATTTTACTCCAATAAAAGAGGGGAAAGAACACAATGCATCTTGCAACTGCATGCAAGACCTACCTTACAAACCTGTGAAGAATAACTGATTCACAGTTCTGGTGAAGGAATTGCTGGAATATGGACACTCGTAGTAATGACACAGTGAAGTTGTCAAAAACTTAGAAAAGATCCCGGAGGATCAGATCTTTAGACAAATGTTTCAGCCTCCTGCATAACTTAGACTTCAGCATTTCATTGTTCTTCATATCCCTTCCCTCTGATAATCACAGGGAATTAATGAATTTCCTGACTCATTTTGCCTTTCTGCAAGGTTTTTCCACCAGAGACAAGAGCTGGCTACTTCTCTCAGTCTCACTGAGATGACTGACTAGTCTCTAGTCTCCAGACAAACCTTTTGAGAAGAGGAAAAAGTTACTTCCATAAAATAATTTTTGTTCTCCAAAGCATCGTCTCAGTTAAAGTGGAGAGATGATCCTAAATGGGGAAGAAATATATTGCAGGATGGAGGTATCCAGAAAATACAAACTACACATCTTGGACAGATTGGATAGCCTTAAGCCCCTCAGTGGGACTTCAAGCTCTGCCCTAGTTTTCTTCTTACCTTGCTGGTTCTGAAGTTTTATTACCACTGGCTTCCACTTGTAGAAAGAGCCCATGCTCTTGTGGAGATGTTGACAGTGGCTTGTACAAAGACAAGGTTCTGTGGTACATTGCTAGTCACTTCAAGGACTTTCCCAGGGCAGTCTGTATCAAGCAGATATTCTCTTCTTTCCCAGCTCCTCATGATCATACCTTTCCTTGCCAGTTTGGGAAGAGGATTTGAAATCCATGGAATTTGCAATGTCATTAATTCATTAGTTGCCTTTCACTACTTAATTCCTCCATGTCTTTGTAGCACTTTCTGTAGGAAAGTGAGAATATTGCACAATGGTATATGGGAATGTGAATTTCCAAGTTGACTGTAATGAAAGACAGTTTTACCAAAAAGAATTTAGTGCCTTGCTCTCCTCTGTAAATTTGCAAGTCTTGTTCTGAATTAGTTATAATATCTCATAAGAGAAGAACGTCACCAGCTCTTGTGGGGACTTGAAATGTGAGATTAGACTCCCTGATGTTGAATTCCTGGCTACCTGTAATTAGATGTGTGAGAAGAGTAAGGTTTTGAGTGTCTTCTGTTCTTGATACAACAATTGGCCCTGAGCCTCTGTATCAAGGAAATATTGTTACAAGTGTTAATTATTGGTCTTCTATTGATACTGTATGGTGCCTTTTTAGGTAATCTCATCAGACAGGTCAATCTGTCAATTCATTTCTGCAATAACTTTTAGCAGATAAAGGTTCTGAATTAGAAATGTTTGTCCACATAAGTAACTTTATTATCAAGGACTGTGGAAGTGATACACATGCATTAAACTTTTCATGAGTGGAAGCGCTTGTAAAATTGGCCTCTTTGTTCTCATCCAAACAATGTCATACAGAAACTAAAATACCTTCTGGCAACAAAAAAGCTATGTTTATATTTTTCTGTACAACACACATCTTTTCTCCAGCACTGCAGAGTAGTTTTGTTTGTAAAAGTCCCTTTGGAGGCACTGAACGGTATCTCTCCACCACTCTAGGAGAAAGAAGGGGTGAAGTTTCTTCTGGAGGACCTCTGGAGTCCCACAGGTTCTAAGAGCAAGGATAATCTTTTCAGGACACAATGAAAAGTGTGTTTAATCACGTGACATATGACACTTCACTCAAAATTATCTTTTTTTTTTGTTTTGTTTAACACTGATCATAAATTTCTATGCTTAAGCAAACCCACCTGCAACACTGCCATCCTACTCACCCCCCAATTCACTTTGCATTTCCCAGCTAAACTCTAGCTGCTCCTTATGCAGAGGAATAGATGGAAGTCCACTGGGCTCTTGCAAGCAGGATGATTTTTGCCATCATAATCCTCAAGTAAATTGCATAAAGCTGCTAACATTTTCCTAGGTGACTGCATGTTATCGCATACATGTATTTGTCAGATTAATGCATTTTACACAACTTCCCTAGGAAACAGTATTCGCAGCATAAATAAATGAAAAGCAATGCACTTCATTATGGGTTATAATTTATAATTTATACTTATATTAAAATTTGTGGCCCATCATAGTAGCATTGAAGATGTATAAACCAATTTTTGAATGGTGGGCAGGTGAAACAAATGTTGACATCACAGTGCTGTGGGGAGGATGACATGATAATATTTCATCCCTTGCAGTTAATGTCAAATTGTCATGAACCCATACACATCTTTGCAGGAAGTCAGGCTTACAGGAATCACTAGTTTTGTTCTGGTCAGCAAGTGACTATTTCATACTGGTAAGAAAAAGGCTCTTTGCTCTACCAATGGAATATGCATTAAAACAAACCAACCAGCATAATGTAAATGAATTAACCACTAACACAAAAAAAATTTATACTTTACTAGTTTAATCAGTTTTAGTCAATGGCTGAACTCACCAAAGCTTTGCTCTGCTACCAGAGGTTACAAACCTCAACAATTTACAAAATTACTTGGCAAAGCCCTGCTTTTGTTGTGTATAACACTACAAAATACCTTTGCACAGAACACACGAGAAGTAACATTGCTTTGATATTGAAAGATTTTCATACTTACCAGTATCTGCAGGATTGACTGATTTGTTTTTACAAATGTGAGTAGAATTTAGATTTTAAAAGTCCCCCATCAGCTAAGCCATTTTATTGTTTGACAATTAAAAATCCCTTTGATATTTTAAATCCAGATATCAAATACACTATGGAAAACAAACTGACCAAGATATTATCTTGAGAGAAAGAGTGAAACTTCCTGCTTTCACCTGTTCAAGCTGTGTGCCAGCTTGAACAAATGCTGAAAGTGTAACCCATTACCTTAACAAATCTTACTAATGCAAATAAGGCTCTTCAAAAACATTTATTTCATTGTAAGGTTAATAGAAAATTTCTGTTTAGACTTTACTCCTAATTTTGGCAGGCTAAGAATATTTCACCATGAATCTTCAAATTATTTTAGTGTAAGAACTTGTGTTATGCTTGAACAGAATATGTCTGAGAAGTTTAATGGAAATTGGGTACATTGTTTTGGAATCCCAACAGATTATATCTCAAACCAGTTTTAATTATAGTTCATGTAAGTTGGTTTTGGTATATATTGGTGTCTTTAAATAGTTTTAGTTTTGAGATGAACTTAGTTATTAAAATTTGCATCCAAGCACAACTGCAGCACAGTGGTGTTTTAAATACTGACTAATGATTTAGGCTGAGTTTCAGCTTTGTGTTTTAGTGCAGATTGAATAAAATATCGATGTTCAATCAGTGCAGGAGCATAAATACACCCAGGTTCTGGTCCCTAGCACTCCATCAGCTAACTGCTTGCTAAAAGGTGCCCTAAATTTTGACTGTCATCAATAAAATTATCCTGAGCATTTTTTTTGGCTTCCAATCCTACTCTGGCCATGCATCAAGACAACACTAAATGTAACTACACAGCTCCCGTTACTGCATGGAAAACACTGCAGCTGCATGGTGAGACTTCATGTACATATGACTTCATATACATTCAAGCTGCTGGATTGACTCTATTTTTAAAAAGTTGGCAGCTGGCTTGATGCTGCATCAGGTGGGGTCTGTCCATAGGATGTGGAGCCTTGTCACACGTTCATGGAAGAGAAGTGACATCAAGGTGTTGTGTTTCTGTCCACAGCTGATCTGGAGCACATCTGTGGTGCAGGGTGACCTGGTGACACTCGGATCCCTTACTAACAGCTGCAACCACGACTTGACTTGGCTGAACTGGAGCATCCACTTGACTCAACCCTTCTATGCCAGTTTAAAGTATCACTGCTGTTATTTATTAACTAAATAGAGTCAGAGGATCCTATTTCTGTACCTGTCCCTAGCCCCATCCCAATTCCTGTATTTGTCCCTGCCCCTACCTCTGTCTGTATCCCCTATACTTATCTCTATCCCCTATCCCTCTCTGTGTCCCCTGACCCTGTTCCCGTCCCTATCCCTATCTCTGGCCCTGTCTTTTCTATCCAGTACCCCTCTCTTTCTCTTTCTCCCTGTTCTTCACCCTATCCCTATCCCTATCCCTATCCCTATGCCCTATCCCTATCCCTAGCGCCATCCCTATCCCCTATTCCTATCCGCTATTCCTATCCCCATCTCCTGTCCCCTACCTGTCTCTGTATCCCCTGTTCCTATCCCTATCCTCTACCCTTGTCCCTGTTCCCTTTCCGTATTCCTCGTCTCTTGTCCCTATCCCTATCCCTATGTCCTATCCCTATGCCCTATCCCTATGCCCTATCCCTATCCCTATCCCTATCCCTATCCCTATCCCTATCCCTATCCCTATCCCTA